>JANAVB010004796.1:13689829-13958993 GCA_029216955.1 Iris pallida | reverse complement strand
TACTTCAAACATTGAGTCGGATGTACTAGTAATGTCCCCCTGAGCCGGGATTGTATCTCTATGTTGTAACCTTATTGAGATGATGGAATAAAATTTACCCTTTTTCCAAATATATATATTATATATATATATTAAAAATATATATTAAAAATATATTTAAAACGATTAATCCCTAGTCTCTGCGAACCAACTAGCGGCCGACTAGCACTTTTTACAAGCTTGCACAGACTAGAAATATACTAGGACACACAATATAGTCTGGGTTCCGCATGATTTAGAACAACTGTTTTATTCCAAGGAAGACGATCCACAATGACAAACTTCCATTCCGGATAATCTTGCTTCTATATGTTTGGATCTTGATTATCTCAAAGAAGGGAATCACGAGAATAAGTGGACGGGATGGTTGCCATTGAAGACAAAGAAAAGGAGGGGCCGATTGGTTCCAATCAATGTGAATGGAGGCGTGACAGAGTACCAAGGCTGTCACGCCTCGGTCCCGTAGGACCGATCGTCCTTGATAAGGCGTGATGCCGCACGAGCCTAGGTTGCGATTGTGTAAGACGGGTTCCATAACGGCCGATTTCAACAGTTTGCGACGGGGTCGTCGCACAGAAGTCCCAAGTAGAAACATTAAATAGACAAGGCAACACAAGCATTGAAACAAAATCAGAATCTTTTATTGATACTTGAAATAAGATGACAAAAGACGTGAAGCCAAGATTACAAGTCGCTCAAGCTCACTTTTCTCTCAATTTATAAGTCACTCAGCTCTCTCATCTCTCAATACAATTTGACGAGCTAGCGGATGCTTCAGATAGGCGATGTCTATACATTATGTCTCGTATAAGTCCAAAATCCATGCGGATGCACGCCTCGAGACGCCAAGGAATTCCGTACCTCGACGCATCCAAGCGAGCTCCACGCCAACGAGCTTCTACCTGTGCCTGCACATGAAACTGTGTGGGTGTCAGTACTCAACTGTACTGGTGGAGTGAGCTCCTCGCCCACCCATACAAAACCAACAAGTTATTTACTGTGCAACATGCCCCTTTTGATTGTCTTTCTAGTCTTGCCTTAGGATCGATTTTAGGACAGAAACTCTTGGCATATTTGTGTCTCTAGACTATTACCGTGTCATTGCACCGATAACTTGCTTATCGTTGTGCCTCTAGACCATTATCGTGCTTGTAGCATCAATGTACCGACTCGTGATTGCCTTTCCGACTCGTACTTTGGGACGCAACATATTTCGTGTCATCAACTTGGTCCGTGCTTAATCATCGAGGCTGTGCCTCACAATACAACACGACTTAACCAAACTTTGCCTTACGGTCCTTCTGACTTAACTCGAGACGACTCAATCCCGACTTGTGGAACTTGTGTTGACGACTCAAACACGACGTCACATTCGTGCCGAAGCATGTGTCCTTGCTATAGCCAAATCTTAGGCTCCTTATCCAATGCTTACTTTCTTGACTCAATTCGTGCCGTGCTTGTACTTTCTTTGATTCGACCGCACCGTGCATGCGGATTGCCGCTCAGCACATCAACTCATCTATGTGAAAGGTCACTAGCAATGTCAAGCTATCTTGGACTTGGCTGAGGATAGACGACGATCATCCAATGGGTAGCTAGCCCGTGGAAGTCCCGAATCTCCTATGTGGTACATCCAACATCCAGCTTTAGCCAACCGCTTTCCCCGGGAACGACATGATCCCGAGGCCCCGACGATTATGTCGAGGAAGACTATCCCTTGTGCACAAGTTGTCTATGACTACGCACCTATGACGACTTCTATACTCGACGTAAATGCAAGACCTACATATGATTAACTTGCTTTCTCTTCCTTGTACTTCTTTATATATGTCCATGATTTCCATATTTCATTGGAGACTCCAAGCCACGGGACCGGTCTCGACGACAAACGGTCGCGTGAACTTTACATTCTTTGAAACATAGGGAATGGCTATTACAAAGCCTTCTTACTTAACTTGAACCATACGTGTTCTATAGACCGTGACATACTTATCCCTGAACCAACCGTGACTCGTGCCTTAAACCAACTTGTGTTCTAGGCGACACTACCGTCCAAGTCATACTTTATATGACGAGCCTTGAGATCGTAGGACTATGTGACTTTGACAACCGCAGAAAACATGGGACAATGCTTGCTATGACTTCGATAGTCCACAAAACTCTTGTCTAACTCAATCGTGCAACAACTTAACCCGTGGGACGAGCAAAGACTATGTCAAGCCTTGGATGATGGGACCGTGCATGCTTTATCAAGCATTTATACATGCGACGCCTATAACTTAGGCTAATTTATAGCTTTGTGGCAACTTAAACCAACTTTCCTTCTCCTAACCCACGGAATGAAGAATCGAATGTCATTTTGAAAGCACGCGTGCAACGATTCTAAGCCATCGTGGGACCTTTCCATATTATAACTCAATCCGACCCAAGTTGGGATTATTCTCTTAGCTATGCGGATTCGTCTCTTTTATTATCAAGCCTACTTGTGCAGTTGAAAATTTTCGTTTTATTAGTGTGAAGGCCAAGCTGAGACAAGTTCACCGAAGCTACCCACCTGAGCGAGGAGTTGCCTCAACCGAGAGGGACTTCGAGCAGGCCGTTGCATGGCTAAGTCCGAACGCCGTTGGCGTTTCGATTCCTCTGATTGAGCTGAGCGGGACGGGACATTATAAAGGCTGCCACAGGGGTCATGTGCGACCTTGGTTGCCTATCTGGCTGCAGAGACTGCTGGCAGCAATTATTCTCCAAATGCAGGTATTGTATGGTAGTACTTGGTATTGGTCAACGAGGATGACATGGCAGGCAGAAGGGGCCCAAAGGAGGCTTATCTACACTGGACAGAACCCATATATTAGTCTAAGGTTCAGTTAGCAGGCATGAACCGGTGTGGACTCAACAATGGAATTCAAGAACCTGTTAGGGCGGGCCTCTCTTGGTGCGCGAACGACCCTAACAAACAGCAACAGCAGAAGAATAGGAGGAATACGAGTCGGATTACATGGGTGTGATGTTTAGGGTTTGTAGAAGAAAGTAATCTAGTTGAAGAGGACTTTTATTTAGAAATAGGCTATCACACCATGAACTTAAATAAAATTCTCAACTATTCAGTATTAAATTCTGCAGTACAAACCTTCTTTGTACAATCACATATAAACTTGCCCATCAAGAAATAAATTCTAACCAACTAAGATTTTAGCTAATCCTATTCATAAAAATAAACACAGTTCTAGGTTCCAAACAAAAATTAATCAAAAGTCTAAATCAGTACCAGCTGGTCTCGAACTAGAATCGGGCTCAATCTGGCCGAGCTTGTCCTCAAGCAACCATTAAGCGGAAGTACACACTAAGCTCTAAAGGAACTAGCATGGAAACAACCAACCTCCTTTAAGGAAAAATATATATGAAAAAGGTAGCTTGCGACCTCTGACTAGTCAGCCCACCTACTCAAGCACCTTAATCCCTCATGAAAGGACATATCTTGTCATTAGGGTAACACGTCCAATTAACACTTCTATTGCCATCTCGAGTCTCTAGCAAAGTTGTTCAGTGATTTGTTGCGGGATACGCTGAATGATCTTCTTCCACCTTCTTAAGCTTGGTGTCCATTGTAGATTACGTTGCAGGGACACGCATAATGGTGTTCGTATCCATATTATGTGCATACTTGTTTCTATCCGTATTTATGCATCATATGTGACTACCTTTGTATCTATTTGAAATGTCTGTATCCCGTATCTGTGTCGATATTCCTGCAACATAGACTGAGAAAACAAACTGCAAGAGGTCTAGCAAGTCAATTTGTGCTTGGCTTCAACTGGAAAAGAAACATAATTGCATAAAGTTGGTATGAGAAGAATAGATAATGATAAGATGCTGGTTTTATTTTAAAAGCAAAAAAGAAAAAAAAGTAACGTGTAGAACTTACCAGAGGGTGTCATTGCCATCTATAAACTACCGCCGTTGTGCACTGCCCACTGCTGCCATTTATATTTCGCAGGGAGTTGGGGAAGATGAGAGAGGAAGAATGGGCAAAGGGGGTTTATCAAAAACAGGTTTTATTACTAGGATTCAGGTCAGATTTTGGGTGTTATGTCCAAATAGATTCTCTTAACCTGACCCGGCAACCGAATAAACGGACTACTATATAGAAAGTCAGAAACTGGACCATATAGTCATAATTTTGCACAACAAACTGGCTGTCTTCTTACTCGGCCTTATTACATGTTAACCTGTCCTGAGTCAAAAAGAGTAACCTGCATGGTTCAAAAAGTAGCTGCTGCATCATCATTTTTAGAGTTTTCCTTGTTTCTTTGAAGTCACACCAGTATCTTGATTGATAATTGCCTCTGATTTACATTGAATTCTACAGGTTCTTTCGATGCTAAAGGAGAGACTAGGACAAAAAGAAAAGGAAAAACTTCGCACGGTTGATTACAGGTAATCAACGTCTTCCGGAAGTGGATAGAAGGTATTTTTGTAGAATTGTATATATTGTGTGCCTGCTGTCTAGTTTTCTTTCCATGATTGTTGGAAGTATTGGCTACTTGTAATTGTTGTTATATCTGCTTTTTGTTTCATGATAGTGCGTAGGCAGTCATTTACTTCCACAAAAGATTGAAAACTTGATTTGAATCTTTGTAAGAATTAGGTCAGGAGTATGCAGAACTTATATTGTTACTCGGATGATATTGATCACTAGGTGCAGAGTTACTAGATCCTAAATCTTCTCATGTATTTGAGTAGCTAAGGAATTTTCATTTGATTGATTATAATTACATCTAGTGACCGCCCTAGACTGAAAGTTCCAAAAAGGATCATCACAACATTTTGGTTGAAGTGTGAAAATTTTATAGATCGAGCTAAAATTTGTCATGCATTATCGACTTGACATCGATAGTTAACCTTTGTTTGAATTTTTGAGACTGATAATGTTGTGTGATTAGGTATGTTGGGCAATAAAGAGATTATTAATTGGCTAACAAGTGTAACATAGCAGAATGAGAATGCTAGAAATGTGTGCATATCGAGGTATAGAAGGTGGAGGAATTGAAGATGAAGTTATAAAGAAGCAACTAAGAGTGTGAAAATATGTACAGAGAAGCAACAAGAAGGCTCGTGTAAGGAAGTAATTTTTTGTTTTGTTTTAGGATTGATACCTAGGAGGTAGATTTTCTTACGGATTGTGAAAACAGAACATTTGGCATAGTTTCCCCTTGTCTGCCTAGCATGAATTGTAATGAGGAAGAACATAGAACATTTCTTCTTCCTCCTGCCATTAGGCCTTCAGCATTACCACTTTCTTGCGTATAATTTCTCCAATTCTCGCTCCAACTGAGAATTGGAGAATGACTCAGTAAAGTTTTGTTAGTTGACATGCTCATACTATTTAGTCGATCTTTCTGTGGACCATGTAAATTAAGAATAGTGCAGTAAAGATAACCTCGTTATAGAAAGGCTTTGACAACGAAGACAATGATGCTAATGACAGGGTCCTACATTAAGGAGAATTTTTATTGAAACATATACATAGTTCAAGAACTTCCAATGAAAATGCAACATCTAAAGTAAGAAGCAAGAATTCTGTCCATTAATATCAGATATAATGAGATTGTGGAAGCCCCAACACATGACAATGCTTTGATTTACCTATGATTTTGTGTCATTTATGTGAGAGAACCTAAAGCTTAATTGATTACATGATCCACATCCATTTAGTGGTGGTATCACATCCATCTCGTCATAGACTTTAAATTATCAACTAAAACTTACTACATATAGGATACAAAAAATATATCTCAAACAGGTATGAAAGAAATAGTAAAATGATAGAAATGGACCGGAATTAATCTTCAAAAGGTCCCTGCGTTAAATTTAGCTTGAAATAAAAGGTGCAATGTCACTATTTTCTTCTTGAAGGAAGATTTTGATATGCAAAGGTTTTGCATAGTTTTCTCATTAATGAGTCACCTAGGTGATCTGTCATGGGTGTGCCTAGAGTCTGTGATCTAGGAACCATTACTACTGTCTTCTCGAGGGGAAGATACAAGCAGCCTATGATTTTTCACATAATGATCTAATTAGTGAGCCCACTAGATGCAGGCCATGGCAGTGCCTAGATTCTATATGTTAGGCAACAGGTATGGAGGATCCTTAAGTGGATTAAAACTATAGAGAGGTTTTGACATTAAGAAGTATTTCCATAAAATAAATAGGAATTAGAACAAATTGTACTATTATTAGTGTTGCTAAGTAGCCAACCCCAGAAATTTGTATAAAGTCTTTATTGTTGTTGTAGAAATTTGCTACCTGAATACTACGGAAGAAATACACTTTTTTCGTTTATGCTCATAACTTGGTGTCTCTATAACAAGAAACATTATCTACGCGTTTTCTCTTCTGAGTCTTTCCACTCAATGCCCCCTCCTTTCCCTTTTATTCTTGCCAGTGATATGTAATATCTATAAAGAAACTGCTCCAATAACAGTACTTCCAAAGAATAGGGATACATTGTTCTACCATCTGCATCATGTACTTTGTATTACTAACCTGGAATAACCAATTTTGGTCGAGACTTGTGAGGTTTATCTTTCTAGGTTTCACTATTTATTGCAATGATTCAAAACAAACCTTGTCATATTGTGTTCTAGTGCTATATGAAATATGAATCCCAGATCTATATTTTCAACTTTGCAAGGGTTTAGAGCACTATAGCTAGTTATGTAGGAAACATCCTTCATCAACCTGCAAACAGAGAAGGCAGAATTCAGTCCACGAGACACAAGCTCCCCTTATCACAACGATAGTCAATGGGAAAACCAACTAAGCTTGATTGTGTTTTATACTATTAGTGTCTCTCTCTTTTATCTGTAGTCTGCATAATTTTTGGGCATAGTATCTACATTCTATGGAAGTCGATTGTGTACCCATTTGATTTTATTTGTATTTTCTTGTGCTGATTAAGAGTTGTAACTTGTTCCCTGAACACATAGTGGTACCTTCTTGTTAGTTAATACACTTAAATCATATGCATACTTCACTTTTGTCTAGGGGTGTGCATCGGTTGGTTCGACTACCGAACCGACCGAATATCAAAAACCGAATTAACCGAAATTTATACGGATTATAACCGAACCAACCGAAATCAACAACAAAACCAATGTTAAACCAAACCGAAAAAATCGGTTCGGTTCGGTAGAAAACCGAATTGTTGGTAGAAAATCGAAATTCAGTTTTTCTTCTCAAAACTCACTTCTAAGTTCTAGAGCTGTGCACAATTCTGAAATGAAATAGAAAAACAAAATAAAATAGTAAACTCTAACTAGGTTGCTGGTAGAACAATTGGTACATGTCTAACAAATGAAACAGAGTAACAAAATAACAAATGAAAGAGCATGATATAAGATTATAAGTTGTTGTTGGAAGAAATACTCAAACCATCAAAGATTAATCCATCAAATACTCCAACCAGTACATGTCCAACAAATACTCCAACTAGTACATGTCCAACAAATACTCCAACTAGTACATGTCCAACAAATAATTATAAGATTGACAATTTGGCATAAGAAATCCACAAATACTCTAATCCAACCATTGCTCAAAGTCAAAGATGCAATTCTCAATTTGGCATAAGGTTGGCAACTTGGCATGTTCAGGAGCTTGCGGCCCTAATTGTAGGAGTTCTCGATCTGGTGGATAGCCAAAAGTGGTGACCAGAGAGATCCAGATGAGTTTCATCAAAGTTATGAATCAAATATGAATTGAAAAGAAATAAACTGAAGTGTCCAACACCAGTCATTTGTACTTAAACTATTTTGTGGGACTTTATGGATGTAATGCCTTCACTATGTCTACTAAGAGTCTAATTCAGTAATTCTATCTATCATCTATGCATTGTAAATTAAAATGGATTTTAAGTTTTTAACTTAGCCAAAATGAAATTTGTTTCGGTTCGGTCAAATCGGTTTTTTTATTTTCAAAATCGAACCGAACGTTTTAACCGAAATTTTTGAAAATAAAAACCAAATACCAAACTTATTTATCTGGAACCGAATCGAATGTAGTATTTCGGTTTGGTTCGGTCGGTTAATTCGGTTTATACCGAATTGTGCACACCCCTACTTTTGTCTCAGATTGCTGCTACACCCATCATCCAGAACTACTACTTTTTTTTTACCTAAATTAGGTTGGTTAGATATTTCAACCCCCCAGAATGACTTAAACAGTTATCTCATTGACTATAGACCTGATGCAACCATCTAGATAGAAGGTGCAAAATTCCTCACTTGAGATGAGATGGCCAAGACGACATGCCCAGGAGAGGACTAGATATGCAGTTTACTGTTTGATACTCGAGTAACAACTTTTTATGATGTTCTATTGAATGTTAACAATTAATACTTTATGTTCTCCATTTGCAATAACTTATCTTTATGCAAAATTAAAGCACTAGATTTTCCCATGCAGTGAAATTGATATTTTGTCAGTGCAGCTATTGTTCTCATGATCATGAGTTCATGACTATTAGTATGTATTTGTCGAGAACTTTGTGAGAGAAATGAAGTTTTTTGTTTTTTCTCCATTCAGAAGAATATAAAGATAAATTGGTTCTTCTATTTCGTATTGCAGGAGATATTCTAGAGTAAGAAATTGGACACTTGGTTTGGAAGGAGGCGGTGACCGAATTGCTGTAATTAGAGCCTCTGGAAGCATTAGTCGTGCTCGTGGTCCACTAAGTGTATCTAGCTCTGGCATCATTAGTGAACAATTGATTGAAAAGATCCGCAGTGTCAGAGGTTAGTATTCTGCCAAGTAATAGTTCATTGACTTCTTTTCTAAAGTTGAATTTTTCTCTAATGGTAAAAGCGTTGAGAGTTCACATTGAACATCAATTGCGGATTAGCTTACTGGTAATATCATCAACCGATAGTTGTAAGGAGTCTAAGATAGCGAAAAAGGAGCTCCACAATGGAGTTAATAGCAGTAAAAATACAACAACTACAGGTACCTGTATACCGGTTGGTGGCATATTTTTCTAGCAACTTATGGGTTGGAAAAATTTCGCATCAAGCATACCCACTAAGTTGGGTATCAACTGTGCGGATTACTCTTGACTTGAGAAAAATTGGGAGAGCTATATTAGATTTCCCTAGCCCTAATTTGGGTGTGCTTGAGGTGCTCGAGGTTCATAGGAGGCTTTGCTTGGCGATTTGCTAAGGAAGCCATAAGGGAATCTAGAGAGAATGAGAGATCTCGTAAGGAAGGTTTCGTGATACGGTGTTTGTATAATAAACTCTTGTAAAGTTTCTCTCATTGATTCAATAAAGTATTCTCTTGTCCTGTGGATGTAGACTGGTCTTGGCTGAATCAAGTTATATTTGTTTTGTTATTTGTGCTATTTCAACAATATTTATGCTTGTTATTTGTCATTGTAAAGAGAACTCTCCATTTTTGCGGTTTTAAGAATCGGTATCAGAGCTAAGGGAAGCGAAGAGATTTCAATTTCAACGATTTGGGTCAATGGTAACGGACGACATTGATCCGCTCTATATCTTCTTAGATAGTGATTATTTAGATCGCTGATTCCTAAGGATCTGTATGAGAGTTCAATCAAGGATTATGGATGATTTCTGACAAGGTTAATAGCACCAAATTCTAGGTGAAAAAGTTTAGGTAACTTATCGATATGGAAGAGAAGGGTTAATACGATCCTTGTGAAAGAAGGATTGTACAAGGCCATAACCGGTAAGAAAAAAAACATGCTGACATGAAGGAGGATGCATGGAACGATATGGACTAGAAGGCACATGCAAGTTAGAGCTTTGTCTGGCTGACGAGGTGATGTACAATGTTATGTCAGAGACTATTGCTGCAAGTTTATGGAAAAAGCTAGAGAGCTTATCTATGACAAAATCATTGTCAAATAAGTTGTATTTCAAGAAGTAATATACAGTCTCCACATGCAAGAAAGGATCCCGATTCTACACCATCTAAACAATTTCAACAAGATAGTTAGTGATCTTTAGTGCCTTGATGTTAAGTTAGAGGAGAACTAAGCGTTATTGCTCATACCTTCGATTCTGGGATCATATAAGCATTTGGTGAACAATTCTTTATGAGAAGGAGACTCCTAAGATAGAAAAGGTTACAACAACATTTTTCAATAATTAGATTATGAGAAGGTCAAGTCCAACGGCAGGGTTGATTGTAAATGAAAGTAGAGGTCGAAGAATAGAGATGGAGGCAAAAGCAATATGGGAAATCCTTAAGGTGCTGTTTTTTCTTCATGCAGTCATGACATGTAAAAGCAATGTCCAAAGTACAAGCAGTGGTTAGAAAAGAAATGTAGAAGTGCCGGTACAAGCAGTCTGAGTCAAGCCGATGTTGCAACAGAAGTTGAGGATTTACCATGATGTACTTACGATACATAACATGAATGACATATTTTCGAAGCTTGGATTCTTGATTCGGGGTGTTTATATCATCTATTTGAACAACGAGTGGTTCAACACATTTAAGAGTTCAATGGTGACGTTGTTCTTATAGGGAACGACGCATCGTGCAAACCATTGACATAGAGAACATGATGCTTCACATGTTTGATGGTGGGGTGTGGACACTTTTGAATGTTAGACACATTCCAGATTTGAAGAAAAACCTTATTTTTCTAGGCGCGTTGGACTCAACGGAATTTCGTGAGTGAAAGATAAGCTCGAAGAAGCAAAAGGGATGAACGATGAAGTTTTTGCCGATAAATAATGGAGGTAAGTATACCTCAAAGGAGTTTCAGGAGTTTTGCAAAGAGTAGAGCATACAACGACAATGGACGGTTCTACGGTGTCTAGAGCAGAAGAGGATAGCGGAGCGCATGGGCAAGATACTATTAGAGAGAGCAAGGAGTAGGCAGTTAAAAACAGGCATTACAGAGAATTTTTTTTGGTGGAGATGTTGAGTAATGTGTGCTATTTGGTTAATAGATCCCCATCCAAATATCAATCTTCAATTTCATGAAGAAGTACGAGAGAGCTAGATAGCAACGATTCTTTACGCATATTCAGGTACCCTGCCTATTCACTCGTGAATCAGAAGGACAGAACCAAGCTGCAGTCAAAGTCAAACGGTAGGTTTTCTCTCACAAAGGAAATATATACTGGATATTCTTATTGACTTAGGAATGGTAGGGTGTCTACCTAGCGACATACCTATGGACCCCAACATTAAGTTGTCTAGTTTTACAACTGATTATGTACTATCCTATCCAGACCATAGACTTGTTGGACATCTTATGTACCTTACAATGATTATGCCAGACATATGGAACTAGCTGAGTCAGCCAGTTCATGCATGATCCTACCATAACCATTGGAAGCGCTTATCCATATTCTTCGGTACGTCAAGAAAGCTCGAGGCCAAGGCTTCTCTTTAGACAAGGTGATTCTCTTACCTTATGAGAATTCAAATGCTGATTGGGAATGATAAGTTAATGGTAGAAGGTCTACGTGGTTTTTTATATTTTTTAAGGTAACTTAATATCGTAGAAAAGCAATAAACAAACATTTGTTGCTCGTTCTAGTGCACATGCCAAGTACACAGCCATTGGGTTTCTTGTTTGTGAGATCATATGGTTATGATCTCTTTTACGAGACTTGGACCATAGTTTACGGTATCAGCCAATACGATCCGATACGGCCGATATCGTACGGTTTGTCATGTCCCGATCCGATACCAATCGATACCGATACTGACCGGTACCAATATTGGAGGGTCTCTTTTCAGTCAATTCGGCAAAAAAAATTGAAAGAAAAAGACTAACAAATAAGGCTGTAAAGTATAGTAGAATTGTAAAAGCATGTAAAAGAAGAAAACTCATCTATTATAGGTAAACTAATCAGTAAGGGTGACTACTATTTCATTCAATTTCAAAACTACTAAAAAATAACACAGAAAATACTTAAAATTATGCGCAAATGTTTAAAATATTTTCTCTAAAATTTTAATAATTTATTAATAATTATTTGTTTTACGATACAAAAAAATTCGATATTCCGATTCAAAACTGCTGATACATTCGATATCGCTAATCCCGATACTCATAGGAAGGGTCTAATACCGATTCTGATATCAATACTGCGAACCTTGAATTAGACATCCATACGTCATCTTCTATTCCCCTCCATTGTGATAATCAGACCACTATTTACATTATTGACAACCCGATATTTCATGAGTGTACTAAACATATTGAAATTGAATCTCATCATGTTCGTAATGAGTGGGTCAAAAACATTGCCCTCCAGCTTGAGGGGGAGTGCCAAAAGTATTTCTATAATAAGATATGGAAATACGAGGGGTTAATTCGTTGCTTGATTTACGTAATTCATATTGGGTAGCATATTATGCCATTTACTTAAGTTGATTATTAACTATAAATAAGCCTTTTGGCTTTCTTCTAAATTATTAATGGAGATAATAACTTTCCTCATATCCTCAACGTAGAGGAAAATGAAGGCACAAAAGTCGTGCAAGAGCTTTGGTGAGTATATCGACCAAATGAGAGGGAGTACAAACATGTGAAGACGAACTCCCTAAAACTTGCCTTGTCCGGAAAGAGTACAAGTGCTTTCGTGAGGACTGGTGTTATGCCTCGGCTTACGTCTCGCCCATGCATAACCCGTATATGGACAACATGCACATCACTTTTCCAACTTGCCCAAATGGTTAACCGGGATGTACACATAGGACCTAAGAACTCCAATATAACAATGAAACACCAACATCTATCCGACCATCATCATCATCTTCATCCAAGCCTTCTCCTATTAGAATAGGGTCAGTTATGGAGCATAAGAAAGCTACATACAAGATTTGACAAAGTTTTACGACCGTCTATCGACCTAATGTCAACCCTCTACGTTAGTGTAAAATTCATAACCAAGATAGCTATGAGCATGAAAGGATCATGTCATAAAATCTAGATGGCCAGTTGATAGGTAGGCCTATCTTTTGCATTGCAGTTTAAGCTCATGCAACCATGAGCAACCTCCAAATTCTATACTATAAAGAGTCTAGATGAAAAGGTAAGATAATGCAATCCCCAACTCAAAGAAATGATGTTCTCGTCGCAGCCAGTGTGAATGGTCTAATCTTGGCCCAATGGAACACGATGCACTAGGTAGGTCTGATACCATTCCATGCCCTGATCGACAAATTTGTTCGGGTATGACTCGTGCACGGGCCACAGTACACATTATTTGGCCCAACTTGCCAAAATGGTTAACTCCGATGTAGACCCAAACACTCTAACATAAATCGATAAAACTCCCAACATCTATCCAATGTGGGACTAAATGTCGGGACTTTACAATTGGCCAACTGAGGGGGAGCAGGGACATGATAGAGACGATTTCCTGAAGCTTGACCGTGTCCCAATGAAGTGGCAATCGACCTCAATATGTTTGGTGCACTTGTAGAAGATAAAATTCTCAACAATGTGAATAACAACTTTGTTGTCGCTATAGAGAGATGTTGGAGAAGAGAAATATCAAGATCAGTCAGAAGGCTCTTAAACCAAGTGAGGTTAGAAATTGCACAGGCCAATGAGTGATTCTTTGCCTTAACAAAAGATGGACAACAACAACTTATTTCTCACTTTTGCCATATGACTAAGTTTCTGCTGAATAAGGTGCTCTAGCCACTAAAGGAGCGACCATGATCAATAAATTCGACATATTCAATGTGAACATAGGAAGTAAGTCTGGGATAGCTTTTTGTTGCCGCTTACAAGATGCCACCCGATAAGGAGACTAAGTAGACAACCTCTTACAAGTCGACTACTTATGGAAGTAGATAGAAGAGGGCCACGTTTGAAGTAGTGTGTTGGCTAGTCGACCGACTCTAAAGCGAGAGCACAAGGGAAGGGAAAAGGAGTCGTGAAGCAGACTTTAGGTGGAGGTCAAGTACGATCTAGGAGGAAGTTCTAAATATTGCCATGAGGAATGACAGAGTTATAACAAGTTAGTCATCATTTGCTTTCACTCATATTTGGTCTTTTGGATCTCTTTATCTTCTTTCAGTAGAATTTTTTATATATAGTTTTTTGGTGGGGATTAGAGTAGTAGAGATAGATTGGCATTAGGGACATAATATGAAGGAAGAAGGATGAGGGTTTGGTTTTGAGGAGGCACGATGGATCGGGTTAGGGACTTTTTGGATTCGAAGAGAGAGTCAGGGTTGGTGGGAGGTGACGATTGGAGTCCATGTAATTTTGGGGTTTGATGAAAGTGCTGGTAGTGGCAAGGGCCTATTGAGGGGTAGTTAAGGTCTGGTGAAGTGGAGATGGTGGGTAGAGTTTGTGGGCAGGAGACTGGGAGGGTCAGGGCATACCAGGAAGCTGGGATGGGGTGGGGATGGAGGCGACTAGGATGGTGAAGGAACGATCGACGAGCGACTATAGACTTAGGATTAGGACAAGGTGGAAAAAAGAGATCTACGATGACACTTAGGCTGGGGGGGTTCAAGTTGTGGTGTAAGAGGTTAGGACTGAGTAGTAGCTAGGGTTGATGGGTGGCGGCTAGGGATGTATAGGCTAGGTTTTGGGAGGGTGGACTAATGTTTTATGGTAGAGAGCTCGGTGCTTTGATACTAGGTAAAGCTTTGGAATAAATAATATAAAAATTAACCCTCAACCCTCACCACAATCTAGAGTATGGTATATTGACATGGATTTCAACATAGTATCGGAGCAGGTCAGGTTTGGTGAAGTGGAGATGGTGGGTAGGGTTTGTGGACAAGAGGCGGGAAGGATCAGGGCATACCAGGAAGCTGCAAAGGGGAGAGGATGGAGGCATTGGCAGAGGGAGAGGAGGGCCAGCGGGGTCACATGACCCCGTCGAGGAAAAAAATGTTAAAAAATTTCTGTGGGGCCAGCGGGGTCACATGACCACTCTAGGCAGCATTAAATTTTTTTGTGACCCCATTCAAAAGAAGGAAGTAGCAAGTGAGCCAAAAAGAAACAGTGAGCCAAAAAAAAAGCTTTCTGTCACTCCTTTCTCTTTGCTCTCTCGTGTGGCGTGACTTTAAAAAAAATTTAGCAGCCACTTCCGTGGCTTTCTCTCCTCTCTTTCGTGGTGGCCTCTCCCCCCTCTTCCGTAGTTCTCTTCCCTCTCAGTCTCAGGTAACATATCTATTAATTCATGTCCTACTTTTTGCCCTAAATTAGATGGACCTTTTTTGATTCATGCCCTAAATTAGATGGCCCATAAGTGATTCATGTCCTAATTGATTTTCCAACTGTTGAAAGAGCATTTTCGACGGTGAAAGTTATCAAGAATACACTTTGTAACCGAATGGGAAATAAATTTATGAGTGATTGTTTGGTGACATACGTTGAGCAAGACATTTTGCAAAAGTTGAAAAGGAGGACATCTTGCAACGTTTTCAAACTATGAAACCACGTAGGGGATTATTGTAAACAATTATTGTCAGTTATGATATAATGCAACTATTTTACTATGTCTTTGTGATCAAAATATTTTGCGACTAATTTATGCTATTAGTTTTCTTTGCATTTTTATAATTTTTTTGATTAAAAATTTACTAGTCGATTTTGACCCCAATGTACCTAAATCCTGGCTATGCCACTGGATGGAGGCGGCTAGAATGGTGAAGGGACGATCGACGAGCAACGACTCTAGACTTAGGATTAAGACAAGGTGGGAAAAAGATATCTACAATGACACTTGGGAGGTAAAGTTGTGGTGGCGGAGGCTAGGACTGAGTAGTAGGTAGGGTTGATGGGCGTCTAGGGATGTATAGGCTAGGGTTTTGGGAGGGTGGGCTAATGTTTTGATGGTAGAGAGCTTGGTGCTTTGATACTAGGTAAAAACTTTAGAATGAAATAATATAAAAAATTAACCCTCAACCCTTACCACAATCTAGAGTTTGGTGTATTGACATGGACTTCGATATGGTATCGGAGCAGGTCGGGTTTGAATCAAGGTTCCCAGTATCGGAATCGGAATCGGAATCGGAATCGGACCATTCCTATGAGTATCGGTATCGGTGATATCGGTAGTATCGGCGGTTTTGGATCGAAGTATCGGATTTTTTGGTATTGGAAAACAAATAATTGTTAATAAATTATTAATATTAAAAAAAATATTTTATACATTCAGGCATAATTTTAAGTATTTACAGTGTTATCTTTTAGTAGTTTTGAAATTAAATAAAATAGTAGTCACCCTTACCGATTGGTTTACATGCAATAGATCAATTTTCTTCTTTTTATGCTTTTACAACCTTATTATACTTCAAACCCTTATTGATTTGTCTTTTTTCCTTCAATTTTCTTTGCCAAATTGATTGGAAAGGAACCCCCCCAATGTCGGTATCGGGTATCGATCGTATCGGATCGGGACATGCCAAACCATATCGGTATCGGCCGATACTTTAAACTATGGTTTGAATCTTCTCTTGAGTACGGTTCTCACCCATGAAATCGGCCTTTGAGGGCATATTGAAATAATATAAATATTTAATCCTCAACCCTCACTGCAAATTTAGAATTTTGGTGCAGTCAACAAGGACTTTAACATACTTAGTTAAATGGATTAATTTCATTAGATGGGGGCGATTCCATTTTCAAGCCCCCACTTTGGTGGCTATCCCAATTTGGGGACTAAACTAGTGACTAATAAGGCAAATTAAAAAACAAGGATAGAAATACTCTTTTACACTACTCACTTTTACGATATTAAGGACCATTATGAAGAAATCAAGCCAGTTTTTGTAATTTGTAAGGTGATCAGATTATAAATATTGTAGAACTGGCCTGTATCAGTTAAGTAAATTTATTATTGCCAGGTTATCCATACCGATTTTGCTAAAACCAAGAAATTTCTAACATCTTGTAAGTGCGATTTTGCTACAAAATATAAGCAGTAAGAAGTTTTCATTTTTTGTTAACTTTTTTGTTATTGTAACTATATTGTTTCTACTTGCTTACCATTACTTGTATGCTTCGGTGACAATGCTGCTTCATGTTTGATAGTTAATAGCAGAAAAAATTAGTGCAATTTATTCTCAATTATCAAGATAATGATTTTTATAACCAAGTCTTCATTTGGATATATATGTATAGATCATGTTAGTCAATAGGTTATGGAAGTACAGCTTACACAGTAACCAGTTATGACTACTCTCTTAGTGATCCTTTATTGTTCACTTTTGTCATTATGAAGTTTGAATTGCCTATGCAGCATAACTATGTAACACCATCGTAGATTTTGAATGTCAGTTTATATTTAGCACCCCACCTCTCTGACACTAACCTTCTAGGGCGTCTGTAACCTCTTTCTATACGAGGAAATGCCCACTTGAAGCTGCATTTGGCCTTTGAACTTCTGGTTTAACTAAGCCTCCCAGTTTAATTATGGGCTTTTTGTATATAAGTTCCTTAAATATATTGTATTTTTGAACAAGTCCTCCAAATCTTGTTATTTGCTTAGAGGTCCCTCAAGTCACTTAAAATTGAGTTATGAGTCCTCCTCCGTCTCTATCAGTTTAAAACTAACCCTAGTCTAGGGTTAGTAGACTAAACGTCAACTTTACCCTCCCCTTCTTCCTCTACCTTAGCACCCATTCCTCCAATTTTCTTCTCTTTCTACTACTCATTGTTAACCCATTACCACCTTCTCTTTTACCTTCAAGAAACCAATCTATTTACTTACAAAAACAAAAAGAGAAGCCATCAAAACAATTAATAAAAAAATATGATAACCTACCTGAAAAGATCAAAATTTGAAGAGAAATGAAGGATCAATTGGGACATATGTATCCCAATCTATCTTGATATTTGTTTCGAAAGGAGGGCAAAGCCCATTAGAGAAGGAAAAAAAAAGGAAAAGGAATGGAAAGGGACAAAAATGTCAAATAGATTAAATTTTGTTTAAGTTAACAAAATATTCTCTCCATCACTTATGTTAACCCGGGGACTCATAACTCAATTATTTGTCATTTGGTAGACTTCTAAACAAATAACGAGATTTGAGGTACTTACGTAAAAATAAACTTTATATGAAAGAAGCACTCTATTTAAACATCCAACCTTTTATGGAAAAAAAAGACACAAGAAACTTATTTTTATCATAGGATTTGCACTTTGTTTCTTCCTTTAGTCGCTTTAGTTAAAAAAGTTTCTTACTTCTGATGCTTTATATTGAACATTTATCTTTCAGAGTCAGAGAAGTATAAGGCAGTTATCCTGCGCATTGATAGCCCTGGGGGTGATGCTCTAGCATCTGATCTGTATGTTTTGTAACTTAAGAGGGCTTCTTTCAATTTATTACTTACATAAAAAGAAGTATTTTTCATTAACCTCGCTTGTCAGCTTTACATTACTTTTGTTTTGTGCGTCAATTTTGTATAGGCATTTTAAGTTGACCATCTGTCCTGATGGATCAACTTTTCATATAAATGCTTTGTAGGCTAGTTTTCATTATTCACTGTTTTGTCTTGCTAAGAGTAAACTGCAGAATAGAACATAGGAGGAAACATAAAAATTTATCATGAAATTTGAGTAGCTTACTTCTTGTTTTGTTAATTGTCATGAAAGACTAGTGGATTGGTTTATGGGTGTAAATTTGCTCTCTATGCTATTCACTTGTGCAAAGACATTATCTTCCTATCATTATCTGCTATATAAGGAAAATTATTAGCATAGGCCAAAATGATTAGCGAATATTCTAAGGGCATAAGAGTACAAGGATTTTAATTTCACATATTCATAGAACAAAATTTTCTTCAGCTCAGGTTTCCAAAAGTGTTACTTCTGGTAGTGATACTTGGAATATGTATAACTGGATTAAACATACATAAATTTGCAGTTCTCCAAGAATAATGGCTGCTGTATTTTTACAATAGATTTTGTTGATGTCCAGGTAATTTCATTAGCATTCCTCATAATACTTACATTTCAAAAAAAAAATATTTTGAGCGGCATTTTCTGTTTATGATCAGAATGTGGAGGGAGATCAGGCTTCTTGCTGCTTCTAAACCTGTGATTGCATCGATGTCTGATGTTGCTGCAAGTGGAGGATACTACATGGCCATGGCAGCAGATGCAATTGTTGCCGAGAAGCTTACCTTAACTGGTTCAATTGGAGTTGTTACAGGTAGATCTAGTAGCATTTTAACTTGTTAGTAGTTAAGTTGAATCAATGGAGGTTCTGAGGTTAGAAATATTATCTGATACTGTTAAATTTCAAATGTTATAATTTACGTTAACTAACAGGTTATCCATATAATTTACTAAATTAACTGTGCATCTGGATACTGTAATCTACACATGGACAGGTATTAGAAATAGAATCATCAATTTTGTTATTGCATCATACTTGAACGTTGTGTTGATGCCTTCGAGAGGCAGAAGATGCTACTTTGTCAACACTTCAGTTTTTTCCCAGTACTAGTACTGTTTATAAACCTATATGCATAAGAACATTTAAACTCTCTTGTAATGGTTGCTCTTGGAAATTCAATGCAACTGTCTTGGCTTGGAATTTGGCACCAACTGAAAGGATTTGTCAGATTCTCTTTCTTGACTATTGAGTTGTGCTGTACACCTGGTCGCATTTTGATGGGAGAAAGCTTGGATGATGATAATGTTAATGGAAATATAACTTCTGCGATATTGACAGTACAACCTTATTTATGCTTTGCTGTGCATACAAATTTAGAACAGGAAAGTATCTAGTATGATGTACATTGTTCGGGAGTTGGTTTTAGTTCGGTTTTGAGTAAACTAAACCAATATTTTCTTCGTTTTCAAAACGGAACAAAAAGCTTCATTCACGAAACATAAAATAGAAACTAATAAAGTAGGACAAGTTTGCTTTCATTTCCCCTCTTGTTGTCCTTTTTGTGCATTCTTTTCTCTTCATGTTTTATGCAAGATAATATTATTGTTGTATTAATTTTGTGATAGGTTAGATAATATTTAGATTAATTATCTTTTAAATGATGGATTAGATCAAATATTGTTAGATTAGGTTAAATTAAAATTTGATTAAATTGAACTGTATATTAGATTATACTATATTATATTTTAACTTCCTAATTTGATTATATTAGATGAATTTTAAAATTCTTTATCTTATTCATGAATTTTATTATAAATAAGATTAAAAAAAGTTTATATGCTGTGAAGTACGAGATTAGATTCTATTATTCTCATTGCACAATCCATTTTTTTTGCATATCCTTGTTGGTCATTTCCACATAAAAAACTCAGTTTCCATTTTACATATCCAAACAGTTTTTTATTTTACAAAACTAAAATTCCAAAAGCCTAAACTTTCTCAACTCCATTTTGTTTATCAAAACTCTGTTTTCCAAAACTCCCTTTTCAAAACTAAATACCAAACGGGCCTTAAATGTTATTCTCTCTTCTTTGGCTTGGATCTTGCTTAGTATAACCCTTGAAGACTGGCTTCTACTTCATGACCTTGTGAATGACTCATATCTTACTATTTACGAACCCACTTACACACTTTTCTAATAAGCATCTTTTAGGGTGACTACTGGTTATAGTACATAATCCTCGAATGTCCCACAGAAGAAACATTTGTCATGGAAATGGGCGTGATTGTAACCCCCTCCATGATATGCTTAGAGTCTTATATTTCATTGCCTATTGCAAGTCTGAATAGAGGGTTTTGCTGGGTGCTGAACTCGAGAAAAGACTGCTGGATCTCTATGAGATGAATCTCATAGATTACTTGGTTGTATCTGTTGTGTTTATCAAATGGTAAATCTGCTCCATTTTTTTTTATACCTTTCGTCTATTAAGGTGGGCATTCTGCAACAAAGCATGGATTTTTGTAAACTAAATATTTGTTTGTGCTAATATGTTGCACCAATATGGATGAGGACATGACACAGATACATGATACAAACTTTTTCAGATAGGTAAATAAGTAGTCACCCATGTTTCATGATACATATACAAGTACGAACAAAATACGGATCTGGACACCATTTTCCCCGTGTCCGTGAAACAAAGATGCTAAAATATCAAGTAGACAAAGAGAGGTCATATAGTATATCTTCAAAAGTGGTATTGTACATCAGCCATTACATTGTACTGTATACTTACCAATATTCTTGGAAGATAGAGGTGGGTAAAATGGTTAAAAAGAGACAGGCATAGCTGTGAGGGTAAAAGAAATCTATTATTCAATAATTTAAAGAAACCATAACCTAATAGTTATAGGAAGAAAAATTATTTAATAAGCTAATTTCTTTTCTTATAGATATGGTGTTTTATTCATTTCCAAAATAAACCAATGATCAGTTAATTTTTCTGGGTGACCTGCTGATCCTGGTTTCCTGTTCTTGCCAGTCAGACTTCCCAAGACATTAAAACTATTAACAATTAACGAGCTTATTATGCAAACTGCATCTTTCTCTTAGTTTTAGCTTAAATTTGTCCAACCAGGGATATGTAGGAAAATTAAAAAGTATTGTCAAATGATTTTAATATGGTTAAAGATTTTGAGTATTGTATACAAATTGGAATAAGTAAACTTAATGAAAATTTTGATGAAAATAAAACTTGAAAAACTGCACTACCTGATGACGTCTATTGAGCTTTATAAGTAACTGAAGGTAAAGAGTTTGATGTGGTTGACTTAACTTTAATACAATTCAAAAGACTTCGAAAATAACTGGTGAATGAAGAAAAAGTATTCTCGTTCTGTATATAAGAACAAAGGGGGTTACACAAAATTGTAACAAAAATATATGGAATCATGCTTATGATTATGAGTTGTACCATGAAACTTTGAGTAAATGAGCGAGGTGAAGATATAAGACACACCTTAGAATCGATTCATTATTATGGTAAGTAGGGCAGTTACATGACTCTGTTTATTGGGTTAGTTAACCGAGAAATTTATAATAAAAATGAGATCTGCAAATGGTTGATAGATTTGGAAAGGCACATATATAGTTGGTTTTAGAAAAGAAACAAGTGTCTTAACAACTAATCAATATGATTAAGAACACTTATGAAGCCCATGGTGACTAGTGTAAGGACAATCTAAGATGAATGTATTTCCCATTCTATAGGATATCATCAGACCCAGGGTCAAGGGAGGTGGGGAAGTAGCTAGTAGAGAAAATCATTGGACTTTCAGCATTTGCAATAGAGATTGTTGGACGCCCCAGCTACGAGTGATAAGATTTCAGTTGAAGGGACTACTAGGGGATCAGTAGATCATCCAAACCAAACAATGATGGAAACTTTAAAAAAATTATGAGGACTGCTAATGTAACAAAATAGATGGTTGTTGTTTGTTAATAGACCCTATGGAGGAATTAGATTCATGCAAGCCAGTATATGTAGCGAATCTCACATATTTGAAATAAGGTTTTGTTTTATTTTGGAGACATTCTACTTCTTCTTTTTTCTCTTTCTTTAATCTGCTATGTATGGCGTGTGGTTGTTTCACATGATGAATACTTTCGTCGATAAAGTAAGTCACCATGACTTCTAAACCTTCTCTAAATCGTTTTCAGTCTTTGTTTGCAAATAGTACATACTGACCTATTTTAATTGCAGGGAAGTTCAGCTTAAGCAAGCTATATGAGAGAATTGGATACAACAAGGAGGTAATATCAAGGGGGAAGTATGCTGAGCTGTTTGCTGCTGAACAGCGTCCCTTAAGGTGAGTAGGATGAGATGATTGTCTAAATGTAAGCTGTTAATGAGCTATCATCTTTAAAAGGAGGTTATTTTTAGATAGATATGCATCCCTTAAATCTAACTACTTTTACGTAGGTCCCCGAATCTTTTATTTGGGTTACATGCCTTAGAATTCAACATAGCCCCCATCCCCACACCCACCCCAGTCTCATCCCAACCTTTCCCCTTGTATATTAGCATTTATTTGATTTATATAGGTTCCCATTGGATTTCCTATAAGGGTAATATATGATTTAAGGTTGGTGTGAGCAAGTTATAAGATTGGAGAACTGTCGAAATAGGCACAATTAGAAGGTACTACCGCACTTGTATCTAAAATCCCTAAAATATGAATGGCAAACAAACTACACATATTTTTCCCATAACAATGATCACAAGTAGCCATCATACAATATGCTGCAGATGAAGCATATTTTGGCCAATTCTTTTAGGACAAAAGCCTCAATTACATAGGTTTTAGTTACACTAGCTTTTGCTTGTAAACCTGAATTGTTAGTTGGGCTGTTTTTGGTAGCTATTAGTGTCTATTCAAGTTGGTCCTACTACTATTAATTTTTGTGATAACAAATATGATCGTATTGATTATGTTATGTTCACATTACGTCAAATGTTTTTTATTGAACATTATGTCAAATGTTATGTTCACGTTATGAAAAATTCTACAAGACTACTATAAGAACAACCATGCTTTGTGGATCACACTGTTGGGCAATTATGGACAATTAAGAAACATGTCCAAAAAATTAGTGTAGCTAAAATGAGAATGCTAATATGGAGGAGTGCAACACGTTAAAGGTTAGGATAAGAAATAAGTATTTCGGTGGGAAGTTAGAGATGGCACTGAGGACAATACGAGAAAAAATCGACTTAGATGGTTTGGACATGTGAAATGTAGACCAGTAGATGTTTATGTAAGGAGGAGCGATAATATAATAGTTAATGGAACCGCTAGGAGTAGTGGTAGGCCTAGGCGAACATGGTTTGAAGTGTTAAAGTATATGATATTGTAAGCGTAAGAGAGGATATGGCCCTTAACATAGCCGAATGGAAGAAGAGGATTCAAACAGCTGACCCCAGAAAATTGGGATAAAAGCTTTGTTGTTGTTGTTGTTGTTGTTATGTCACATTACCTGACTAGAATCGGTGGACTGATTTCTTTTCTGTTTGGAGATTAAGGGCCAGTCACTTTACCACCCCCCTTGGTATCAAACCAAGGACTTCTCTCATTCTATACCGAAGGTCCCATCTATTGGGCTTCCCAACCTTTGGTGGAGGACTGATTTCTTGTAGTCCCCAAAGGAGGACTAAATGCCAAACGAGTTCCTCTTTGTGGATTTGGTAAAGGACTCACATTCGGCATTGTGGAAGCATTATGTTTTCAGTAGTTTGCTCCATACAAATATCTGCTTGGTGAAGGAGGAAGGTTATTAATCCTTTAAGGTTCTGATATTTGTCTGGATTCCTTTACTTCCCTAAACAACATGCTTTTTAATAGTGGTTCCTGGAAACTGATCCCTTTTGATATGTATTGGAATGGTTAATTTCTTAAAAAGATGACTTAATAAGTCCCCTTTATTGCTCCCAAATATGTGTCAAACATTCCAAGGCTGGTCTTTTGCTGCTACATATGTTGTATGTTATGGTGCATCAAATGGTATTATATGTAATAATATCCTGGTCTAGTTTTCTCCTCTTCTTTATCAATACAGTGCTGTCACATTTTTAATTATTCTTTGTACAGTGATTCCGTTCCATCAAGTCTTGTATACATGGCCCACTTTCTTGATCAACTTTAATCCAAGTAACCCTTTAAGTGAACAAAACTCTGAAACAAGGTTTAGAGATGAAGTCCTCGTGCTTATTTTAAGTCATGCTTGTGATGGTAAAGGCTGACAAAGAATGGTACTCCATATCCAAGTCTAAAACATGACAGTACTATAGTTAAGAAACTAACTGCAGAAAACCACGGAGGTATCCTCCATAACCAGCCAGAGAAATGTAACGGCAACGAGTGCCTTTTCTTTTAGAATGAAGTGTAGGCATGATGACACTTCAAGAAGTTTCACTGAGCACTCCTTGCAAGTTCCTTTACTTGGTACCAAAAGTTATCGTCGAGTAGACAAAAGTTAGTTTTGGACTTAAACCAAGTGTAGTGTCCATTTATGACTAATGTTATAGTATTATAAGTAGTTCAATTATCCCGTTTAATATACCAATGACATTCTTTTATTTTTATCATGGACTTAAAACGTTGATTGAGAAAGAAACTTCTGTGGTTCGTGCAGACCAGATGAAGCTGAACTCCTCAAGAAATCTGCAGAAAATGCATATCAACAGTTTCGAGATAAAGCAGCATTTTCAAGATCCATGACTGTAAGATTTATATTTCTGTTGTTTAGTTTCCTAATATGTAATATTTCATAGAGTTTTCTATGACCAGGTAGATCAGATGGAGGAGGTTGCTCAAGGGAGGGTCTGGAGTGGCAATGATGCAGTTGCCCGAGGTCTGGTTGATGCGATCGGAGGGTTCTCCCGAGCTGTTGCTATTGCAAAACACAAAGCCAAGATACCACAAGATAGACCCGTAAGTTGTTGAACTTAATTCTTAATTCTTTTTCAGAAACTGTGCCAAAATGTTTTTATCTGTGGTTTACATGTAGATGTGTGTAAATGAGCGGGTACAAGGTACACACATGTGCATGACACTGATTTTGTGTGTGCTTTTGCGAGAAGTGAATGCATACCATGGTCTTAAGTGAAATAATCTCTTTTAAGGGCTGTTAACAACTTTCACCGACACATAATCGTTGTTTTTATTAGATATCTTCATTGTTGGGCGAGAAGTGAATGCATACCATGGTCATTGAGTGAAATAATCTCCTTTAAGGGCTGTTTACAACTTCCATCGCCTCATAATCGAGAGTTCTTATTAGATGTCTTCATTGTTGGGGTTTACTGAATTTGGTCACTAGTAACTCGGTCATCTCATTCCATTTTGAGGCAAACCCCAAGTGTGTATTTCAATATTTGAGCAAGTGGTTTGTATGGTGCGAGATTTTTCTAGTAGGCAAGGTCCAATTCTATCAACAAGCATTTGTTTTATCACAAAATTTTTGGAGGAAATCCTTTGGAGCTAGGACCCGTACTCGAGAGTGGACGAGTGACGCAAAGTGGCTCTTTGTTTGCACACTTAGCACTTCGTACGTACGCATCAAGAGCGGAGATGGTGCACTTCCGCCCATAGCACCGTAGCAACCCGCTGGTAGCACCGCAAAAGCTGCACGGTAGCGCCATGGCATCCCTCTGGTAGCTCCGTGGTAGCCTTTTTCACGGCTGTTCAGTTTTGTAATTGTCCTATTAATAGGAAGTTACTTCTAGTAACTCCCCTATTGAATATGGAGTTACTCTCTCTGGTCTTCTACCCACGTTGTTAGTAGGCGGTTAGTGTTGATCAGGGGATTGCTCCCCCATGTATTGTGTGTTCCACCACTTAAACGAGAGAAGAGAGGAGAATCTCCTATAGCAACTGAGTGCCTTTTTGTTTCGAGTGCTATTGTTACGACATGTTAGTGCTCCTTCCGATGAAGGGTTGTGACTTTCAAGAGCGTTCCAAAAGTTCCTTGGAACTTGTTGGTTCTTGTGAGCAGATCGACGAAGACGGTCGAATCTCCCTTTGGTCATCGGTGATGTTCATCACCAACAGGTGGTTGTGTTAATCCGGTAGCATATTTCAGCAGTTCTCACTGCTATCATTTAGAACTCTGCTATGTCAACAACAACTTCGCCTCTATCTTTTCAGTAGCTTCACAACTTTGCTAGCATATTTTACTTGCTCTTTTACCACTTTTGCACTTAGTCTTTCATAGACTTATAAGAAAATTTCCGAATTTCCACAATATTCATCTCTACATTGTTCGTAATGGAATACACGCATGTGTTAAAAGTATTCCCATTAGATTGCATATATTTTGCGAATTCATACCTTATGCCAACTCAAAATGAAGGAGATGCCCTGTTGCTGATTGATGATAATGATTGTGGCATGCGATGTTGTAATATGTGATTTTAGGTTCAAAAGTACTTTTAACTGTAGTAGGGTACAGGCGATGGGAGAAAATCTCAAATGCAGCAGTCATTAAAGCAGTTCTAAATTGATAGGCGCATTAAATGACTTTTAAGTCAAAAAGTTGACAGCCCATCTATGTTGCACACAGGGGCTGACGCAGGAATTCAAGAGAGGGGGGGTCGGTCTTAAACATAAAGAGTGTAAAAATAAAATCACATTCTAAAAAACACAAGATAATTTTCAAAACACATACATGTGTTCATTGAATAATGTCTTACAAAACACAAGATAACTAATCTCAGATGATTTTTGTACTGATTTTTAGCACTAATCCTGATTTTTGCACTGATTCTCACATCTAAATGTACTAACCCTGATTTTTGCACTGATTTTTACACTGATTTTTTGCACTGAAAATCGATATTTTGCACTGATTTTTACACTGATTTTTTGCACTGATAATCAATAATCTTTGCATCCTGGAGTAAATAAATTAATAATCGATGTTTTGCACTGGTTTTTACATTGATTTTTATACTGAAAATCAATAACCTAATTTCTAATTGCCTTGTTTTTTGCACTGATTTTTGTCCTGATTTTTGCTAAAACTTACCCTAATTTTTGTCCTAAAATTCCTTAAAAAATGTGGTTTCTTACCCTGATTTTTGCTAAAACTTAAAAATACTAAGTTTAGGGATTTTAATTTGAGAGTGAAAGAATAAGATAAAGAGAGAGGGAAGAGAGTCAGAGATGTACCTCTTCTTCTTCTTCTTCGTTGGATGTCTTTCTTCTTCTTTTTCTCCTTTTCTTCTTCTTTGGAAGACTTCCTTTTCTTCCTTTTCTTCTTTTCTTCTTACTTCTCACAGGCTAGAGCTGCTAGCTCTGCTGCAACCTTGCGTGAGTCATGAGTGGCTGAGAGTATTTCCTTTTCTTCTTCTTTTTCTTTTTTGGAATTGAGTGGAGTCACCGCCAAAGCTGCTGGCTCTGCTGCAACCTTGCTGGCTGTGTGCATTCATTTGCTTAAAAATTTTTTTTTTTTTTTTTTTTTTTGAAACCGAGTGGGGTCACGTGACCCCACTTGACCCAAGCTGGGTCCGCCCCTGGTTGCACAGTAACGGATAGGACACGACACGCTAAGGACATGGGACACATACACTGCACCTATTTTGGTGTCCTGATGTATTTTGGAGTGACAGTGATGCGTTCCGTGGTGTGTCACACGACATGACACACCAGATTGAAAGCCATATAATTATATTCGTGTTTATTGTTATATTTCCTTCGTTGAGCCAGGTTCGATTAGTAGAGATGTCAAAGCCATCACCATCCCTGCCAGAGATATTAACCGGCATTGGGAGCTCCTTATTTGGCGTACAAAGGACTGTCCAAGAATTGCTGCAAGATCTTACATCCTCCAGCGGGGTTCAAGCAAGAATGGATGGCATATTATTTGAAAGGCTGGAAAATTCTTCAGATACTAAAATGATTTTCCAACTGATAAAGGACTACTTAGGCTCACTTTAATCTGAGCCGGTCAATTGATAGTGATCCTCTTTCATTCGTATAGAAGAGAACCGTAAAGTAAGCATTCAAATTAAAGAATGTACTGAACTGAGAAAGGATGTATGTGAAAATGATTCTTATGTAGAAACAGTACCAAAATAGGAAACATAAATGATATTAATTAAGTTACACAGCGGAAAATGTGTATGTATATTTTTGTAACGATATGTTATTGGTGGTACCGGAAAATTTGTCGCTACACTGTGATTGATGGAAGCAACCATTTTGCTCTCAATTTTGTTAGTGAAAGGCTTGTTGCTATTTGTTGTGTGGCACAGTTTGTTCTGTTATTTTTTTCATGGAGCTATCCCCTCTACAGTTTGATGCGCTACTTTGAGGAAGGTTATATTAACTAACTGTAAATCCAAATGAAAAAGAGAGGACATCCATAATACATGACGGCAGAAGAATATGGGACGAATTCTGGAAATACTTTCATGGTCAGGGGCGGATCCAAGGTTGCCTTGGGTTGGGCTCCAGCCCACCCAAAAAATAAATTTTACATTTTTTTTCCATATATATATTTTTTTTGATTTTTTTATATAGATTAATCTACTTCGAGCCTTTCCAAATTTTTGGTAGTCCATTTCAGTTATAGTTTCTGGATCCGCCTCTGTTCATGGTGTAAATAATATTTATCTGGGGTGTAGAAGAATATATGTCATGTTTAAGGAGAATAGTTCATGACAGTAAAATAATATAGATATTGTAGAGGGCCAGAGGCCTAGGAAACGGCATCCGGGCTGTCCACTCAGGCCTGCTATCTGGACGAGCCGAGATGTCACCAAGGCTGACATCCTCAACAATGACATTCATCCGAACTATTTGCCTAATTCAGATCATTTGTGGGGATGGCTAAATCCTGATAGGACTAGCAGGTAATTCTCGGAGGTAGGAGACATAGTGACATGGCTAAAAATGATCCGTTTAAGTCTCATCTATTAATTAATAATAAAAATATTTAAAAACTTTACTGCATGTGTTTCTTCTCACATATTAAAAAAAAGAGATAAAAATTATAAAATTCTTCTAACTACCCGAATCTATAATAAATCTTAAAGTATATTCAATATTCAAATTATATTTAAACTAAGTACATGATATTATATAATAAATACATCCAAAATTTTAAAAACGTAATAATTCTTAATTAAAATATATTTAAAATATTTTTTTAATTTTTTAATAAAAGTATTATGGTACGTATAACACATGTGAATGTCACTCGTATATATAAAGAGAGAACGCAACGACCACCACCAGGTTTCTAGTACTATATTTTGACTTTAGTCAAATTTTATAGTACTTGAAGGCTACAGTGAACACTTGTCCATATTTGAAAATTGCTAGAAAGTGAACACGTCAGATTTGAAGCATCTACATTAATTCATGGACCAACCAAAATTAACCGTTCTTACCAAACTGGGAAAGAAAATAGAAAGGGAGGAAAAATCTTACCAAACATGGAAGAAAAATAAAGGAAGAGAGAAAAGAGGATGTTAATTTGGAGTATTTATTTGGAGTGTACCATTGTATGCCAATATCAAGGAGACAATCTAAAAGTAGTAATTTACACAATTTCTAATAGTTTAGAATATGTGTTTGGAGTATCTCCACTGTAAATGTTCTAACCTAGGTGCGCAAATAATTGTGTAATTTTTGAGGCAATTATTAATCCTCCTTAACACTTAACTGTAAAGATTTTTAAATTTGACACTTGCCTTTCTTTTCAAATGATACTCTTTCAAAGAAAAGGAGTAACAACTCCTTTCATATAACACACACAATAAATCTCCATTTTCTTTTCCAGGACCTACAGCTAGACCTGTCAAGTGAGCCGGGCCGGCCCGGCCTAGTCCAGTCCGGCACGAGCCCGGACCCAAAATTAGGCCCATGTGTCGGCCCGGCCCGTTTAAGCACGGGTCCGGGCTAGCCTGGTCCAATATGTAAAAATGTGTCGGGCTTAGAAAAGGGTCTCAGTCAAGCTTTTGTCTTGAGGATTGAGTAATTGGATTTGGTATGATAGAATTTTTGAAAGTCTTTTATGATGCCACTGAAACTTTTCTGGATTTTATTACCCTTCATGTCTTGTGTTACAAGAGTTATATAACATAACTACTGCTTTTGTTCATTATAGAAATATGGTTGGTTTCAAAAACATTATTGCTACAATGAAAGTAAAATTTAAGAAGTATTGGGAGCCGATACCTCCCATTTTTGCTTTAGCTAGTGCGATGGCTCTTAGAATGAGACTGGAAAATACTGAAATTTTTATAAACGAAATTGCCAAGAATTTACAGGTTACTCCATCTTTGGCTATATCTAGTGTTAAGCAAATGTTAATTGCCATGTATAATAAGTATGAAGCTACATATGGTAAATTCACATCTTCTTCACCCTCATTGGAGGTTCCTTCTTCTAGAGATTCAAATTCAGCAAGCCAATTGTTATCTAGGCTTGGAAAGCAAAAATCTGTAAGTTCATCTTCCAATTCACAACTTAATCAATATTTAAATACTGATTATAAGCTTGAATATGAAGGTAAATTTGATATCTTGGATTGGTGGAAGTTACATGCAACCAAACTTCCTCTGCTTTCCATTATGGCACGAGACTTGCTAGCACCTCCTATCTCCACTGTTGCATCTGAATCTGCTTTTAGTTCGAGTGTAAAAATAGTGGATGAGCTTTTAGTTCATGTGCTTGAAGGATTGGGAGGCTACCAAAAACACAACTCAAAATAGATCACTGGAATTAGATGAGTTTCTGAAATATTATAGCAATTTGGAGAGTGAAGATGGTAACTGCTCTCAAGTTGTGGACTTATCTCAGGATTGAACACAAGTCCATAACTTTTTGTGATGTAATAGCTGTGAAGACTAAAGTTTTTGAACATTTTGTACAACTTTTTTGAGCATTTTGGATAACTGAGTTTTTTGAGCATTTTGAATGACTGAAGAAGTAATGTATGATGTTTTCTTGTACAAGTCAAGCTGTGAAGACTAAAGTTTTTGAACATTTTTAACAACTTTTTTGAGCATTTTGGATATCTGAGTTTTTGAGCATTTTGAATGACTGAAGAAGGAATGTATGATATTTTCTTGTAAACATCTTGTACAAGTCTTATAGTCTTGTTATCTATTCTTCAACATAATTCATATATCATTTCACTTTTTATCTTTGTTGTATGTGATTGTGTACAATCCAGCCCAGACTATAACTTTGATTTTGAATAATTCTAATAAGCCCGTCAGGCCCGAGGCCCAGTCCGGCCCAGGCACAACCCGGCCCGTTCTGAAGCCCATCGTGCCTTGGGCCACATACTAAGCTAGGCCGAGGTTTTTGTAAGCCCCTAAATATTTTTAATTATTTTAAATAAGAATTTAAGATTTTTTAAATAGCATTTATATCCTTAAAATAAATTATTATAATTATTAGAATTTTTCTATAATTTTAAAATGATTTTTAAAGCCAAAAATATCAATTTGTAATTTATTAAAATATTTTAAATGCTTTTTGCAATTATTTTAAAGCCATTATGCAATATTTGATTTGTCTGTGCAAATTATATTTGCACAGAGCATAGCGGAGGGGTATATGTGCAAATTGGATTTTTGCACATTGTTATGGCGGTGGGTCATTATGTAATAACTCATATTGGGGGGGTTCTGCAAAAGCGTCACCCGACCACCGCCTTCGGCCGTCATCATCTCCGGCGATTACGCCGTAACCCTAACCCTAAACCCTAATCTAAACCCTAATTCCACCGCCTTTCTCACCCTATAAAAGTCCCCCGACTCAACCCTAGCCTAGAGACATCACCCCGACCACTGCAGCTCCGCCCTAGCCACGCCCTAACTCGTCTTCTCCGACCACCCTCGCTGGAACCCTAGATCTAGGTTTCCAGCCACCCAGAGCCACTTCCCGACGAACTACTACCGCCAATCGACGCGTCTCGACGAGGCGACCCCCGTCCTATTTTTCTTCGGCGATCCCAACACCTACAGTCGCCGCCAGCAGCCCCGATCGACAACACCCATCGGACACGTATGTATCTTTTCGTGTCCGCTTTGCTTTCATGTCTCGTGTACACATGTGTGGACTCGCCCAGTGTTGGGGAGTCCAGTGATGAACGTGGACACGCGACATTCGTGTCGTGCGTGTCATTTTAGCCCCAGGACACAGGACTCGGTATCGGGTTCAAAACTCGTGTCCTTAACTGTCAGGACACGTGTCTATTGGATTTGGGTTTCGGGTTTGAATGCACAGTAACGGGTTTAAACCCGCACATTAATGGTTATTTACTTAATGGGTTTACTGTTCATATCGGTTTTTGGGTTTGGACCCAATGGGTTTTGGGCCGGATTTTATATATATATATATATATATATATATATATATATATATATATATATATATATATATATATATATATATATAATATGTATATATATATATATATATATATATATATATATATATATATATATATATATATATATATATATATATACTAGTCATAACCCGTGCCCATAGGGCATGGTTCATTTAAGATATTCCCCCTCAAAATCTTGGACCCCCAATTTTAAACGAACAATAATAATTTTGAGGCCCCCATCAAAATATTAAATCCCAACCACTGCTGGATGTGAATTTTTTTTAGATTCCCCATAAAACTCCACTCTCAATAATGCTCATCCACAACCATTATGAGGCCCCCATCAAAATATTAAATCCCAACCATCAAAATATTAAATCCCCATCTTTGGATTCCCCATAAAACCCCACTCACAATAATGCTCTTCCCCATAAAACCCCACTCCCAATAATGCTCTTCCCCATAAAACCCCACAACCGTTGATTCACCAAGATTAAATCCCAACCACTCTTTATCTTGGCACAGTCAGCCCTAGGATTCAAAAACCTTTGTGTTTTGTATAATAGATATGTATATGTATATGTATATGTATATATATATATATATGTATATGTATATGTATATGTATATGTATATGTATATGTATTATATATATATATTATTATATATACTGTTATGTATAATATATGTATATACTGTATTTATATATATATATATGTATATATATATTTTATATTAAGTATTTTTCTATATATATATATTTTTTCTATATATATATATATATATATATATATATATATATATATATATATATATATATATATATATATATATATATATATATATATATATGTATTTGTTATATATGTATATATTTCAAATATAATTTTGTACAAAATGTTGTTATGTATAAATTTACAAGTTATTTTGTTATTTAATCCTATGACTTATATATTTCACTACCTTAATATATATATTATTAAAATGCTTTAATATTCATTTATATATACATATATTTTAATATATGTATCTTCGTATTTCGATTGATTATGGCCATTCGAGTCCAGACCTAGCATGGGTTCAGTGGACTCAAATGAGCCTAAATACATTCAAGGCCTGTACGAGTCATATCACACTTGATTCATGGCTTTGGGTCCCGTATCTGGACTTCGGTTCAATTTCGTATACGTGGATAAAATAGTAAATAATTAATTATTTATTTTCCAGAAATTATAACTTGTTGTATTTGATTTTTTTTATATATAATTTAATTGCTGTAAAAATTTGGACAAAATTGTATTTAAATACTATGTTAATTTATCTAATTTAATATAATTTTTACAGGATTTATTAAGTAATTTTGGCATTTTATAAAAATAGGAAAACAGAACTCATTTTGAGGGTAGTTATGTTTACTGATTTTTAATAAATATCTGTGGGGGTTTTTAAATTCCAGAAAAATTAGTATAAATTTCTATAATTAACAAGGTTGAGTTTAGAGCTTTGTTTTGTAATTAGTAGAGTTATATAACTATATTAATAAATTGTTAGAGTGAAGTGCACAGATGGAATTATTAATTAATAATTGTTTTTTTAGTCACGACTTGTGATTTTTGGGTATTTCTAGTATTTAAAATGTTAACCTACCTTAGAATAGAAGACCTAGAGGTTGGTTTAGATACCATATCACCTCATGTTAGATTCTTATGCTAATTTCACTTAGCTAAGTATCCAAATACGTCGTGTCACACCAGTAGTGTTAGTCTTTGCTTATAACTTAGATAGCTGAGATAGTTCATAATTGTGACAGTGCCAGGACACCAGACATCTATAGCATTTTCATCACTACCTTTCTTTGCTAAAGGCAAGTACCTCTACAAACTTTATTTACTGCATACAATAGTGTAAAAACCATGTTAAATACCGATACCTAAACTGCAAATCATATATCCCCATGTTTTATATGTTTTATACTGCTCTCAGTATCCACCATACTTTATACTGTTCCCGTATCACTCACATGTTATAAAATGGGTTAAGGAAAAACTGTTAGTAGAGTACGTGATCATTTCCCCTTCTCCATATGTATTTACCGTGCACTTTTACATTCTATATGCAATTTTGTCGTAGGTCTGATCCCGCATTTTTGTATGGATATACACCGATGCCGTTAGTGTACGTATGTGCACTTCAGAAAAATTGACATGTACCACTGTACATCCTATTTACCTATTGATCGATCACGTGCATGCTACAGTTTTAAACTTTAAAACAAACATATAATGCCATGATGAAATGTATCTAAAACTGGATAAATCAAGATATGCCATGATTCCTGTTCATTACATTTCAGTTCATTTCATGCTACGTATATTTAGTTTGTTAGAAACAGTACTTGCTCCCGTCCTGATAGGATAACTTTGTAGGTATACTTACCGAGGAGGAGTTGCTTTGTGATTCTTATTATGGGGTTGCCATCGAGGATCAGACTTTGCCTTACGAGGATGTACCTGCGGGAAAACTAGTCTAGTTTGTGTAGTTGCTCGGGACTTTTGAGAGTAGTCATGTTGTTAGACTATGTATTTTGATACTGGACCTGTATCCAGTTTTATGTTTTGACTTTATATTTCGGAACATATTTATATACAAGATGACTTTTGTGTTTGGAATATTTCTGACTCAATATGACATAAAGAGCTATTAGCACACTTTGATTATATATTTTTTGTCTTTAGAACAGCTTACTACGCTTTATCTCAAGCGTAGGCTGGACATGACTCGGTCCGACCCAATAATTTGGGTAGCGGATCGTGACATGTTTTTAGTGGTGGCCCATGCAGGTCCTGACTAAATTGTTTGGTTATGTTGTTATACCAATCATGCCTCCAATTAGGAACTTAAGGTAACTAGACAACACTAGAAATAACATTTAGAACACCTAGAGGATTACTAGGATTGCAACATAGGAACTCATCGCAGCATATGCTCATTATTTCAAAAATTAGACTTTCTTATTGTTTATGATTGTTTACTTAAAAGAGTCCTTATAAGTCCTTTTATTTATTAGATGGTGCTCACCCGCTCGTCCCAGTATGCCATCCCTAAGAATGATACACTTCCTTTCCAGTCGGTTGACCAGTTGACCGATGCACCTCCACTCCCACCTACCATACTACCCCACTCCACAAATCCACCAACCCAGATGCCTCCACCACCTTCCACATCATAGTCCCATCAGGATCCGATACTCCCACCACCACCTATTAGTATACCTACCCAGGTTTCCGTCACTCTCGACGGAAACCAGCTGCTCACTCTGATCCAGGGGTTCCTAACGACCCATCAGGAGCAGACCACCCTACTCTGCCAGAGCATGGAGCGTTCTGAGGAGCGTACCATGGTTCCACCACCGGTAGAGCCACGGCAGAGAGTGGGAAACATCAAGGACTTCATGGGCTTGAACCCCAGGGAGTTCATGGAAACTGAGGGCATCATAGTAGCAGATGACTGGCTAGACTCGGTAGAGAGGAAGCTCCTTGGAGCTAGGTTGCCGGGTGACCTTAATATCGAGGCAGCGAGATTCCTGCTGACAGACTTGGCAGGAGTTTGGTTTAGGAATGAGCTATTATTCGCGAGAGGGAGAGCCACAAGGGATCGGTTAAAGATCCAGTTCAAGAAGAAATTCTTCTCGACCACCGCTAGAGTAGCCATGGGGCTACAATTCCAGAACATCCAGCAGGGGAACCGTTCTGTTGACGAGTATGCAGCGGAGTTTAGTCGTTTGAGTCGTTTCGCTCCTAGTCTGGTTGCAGACCCAAAGGAGATGACGCGTAGGCTTTGCCATGGTCTAGTCCCAGACATTGGTATTCTCCTAGTGGCGAACGGGACGACTGACTACTACCAGAGCCTAAAGTTGGCCCGAAGCATTGAGGAGCGTCTTCTGTCTTACAAGAGGCCGGCTTCCGGACACCACGAGGGACCTTCAAAGTGTCAGGCTTTCCAGCCGAGAGCACCGGCGTCGCACCAGCAGACATACCGTCCTTCCATACCACATCACTCAACCCCGCCAGTTAGAGCCCCAGGACTACGACAGCAGAAGGGAGCTGTGTGTTTATTCTGTAAGAGGCCAGGCCATGACGCTTTCGTCTGTAGGAAGAGGTTGGGGCAGTGCTTAGCTTGTGGTTCTATCACCATCAGCTTCGGGACTGCCCAGTAGCGAGGATATCAGGTGCCGGACCACCATCTAGAGGACTGTCGCTTTCGACTCAGCAGCAAAGGTACGGGCAACATCTGCAGCAGCAGAAGGGACCCCAGGGGAAGGCTTATAGTCTAGCTCTTGAGGCAGAGCCGGAACAGGTTTCGGAGCCAGATTATTTGGTCGACGTCATCAAAGGTCATGTTTATTTGCATACTTTTCTAGCTCTATACTTGTTTGATTTCGGTGCATCGCATAGCTTCCTGTCATTATAGTTTTTGCGTAAACACCACTTAGTAGCTACACCTACCGAAGAGATGAGTAGAGTAATGACGGGAGGCAGACCAGTACCCATTAGGGCTATCTATAGATGATCTATTACTATAGCTGAGAGAGAGTTTGGGAGACGATTCTTTGTGATGCCACTCCCCGGATATGATATCATATTGGGGATGGATTGGCTTAGCTATGCTCAAGTAACTATAGACTGTCATAAGGGTAGCATTCTGTTCAGTCTCCCAGGTACGACACCATTCAATATTAGGAGAACAGGGCCGGAGATCAGCCTAGAGCCGAACTGTTGTGCGACGGTTGGGGAGTTAGCACCGCCACATCCTATCATCAGAGAGTTTATGGATGTATTCCCAGAGGATCTTCCAGGACTTCCGCCTGACAGAGATGTGGAGTTCACTATAGATTTAGTACCGGGTTCATCACCAGTATCCCGGACTTGCTATAGAGTGAACCCCAAGGAGGTCGTAGAAATGAAGGAGCAGATTGATGACCTATTGAAAAAGGGTTTCATTCGATCTAGTACTTCTCCATGGGGAGCGCCAGTGCTCTTTGTGCCGAAGAAGGATGGTACAGTTCGGTTGTGCATTGACTACCGGCGTTGAATACCATCACCATTAAGAACAAATATCCTCTGCCCAGGATAGATGATTTGTTTGACTAGTTGAGTGGGGCGAAGGTATTTTCCAGGATAGATTTGAGATCCAGTTACCACCAGGTGAAAGTCAGGGCTGAAGACGTCGAGAAAACTGCGTTCAACACGAAGTATGGCAGTACGAGTTTTTGGTGATGTTATTTGGCCTCACAACAGCTGTCTTTATGAACTTGATGAATAAGACATTTCACCAGTATCTGGATAAGTTTGTCGTAGTATTTATCGACGATATCCTGATATACTCGAAGACGCCAGAGGAGCACGTAGAGCACTTGCGAACAGTTTTGGAGATTATGATGAATGAGAGGTTGTATGCCAAATTGTCGAAGTGCGAGTTCTTTTTAGACCAAGTGGAGTTTCTCGATCATGTAGTCACTGGAGAGGGGATCTCAGTGGATCCCAGAAAGATTGCTGCCGTAGAGACATGGAAGACTCCGACATCAGTTTCAGATATTAGGAGTTTCTTGGATTTAGCAGGCTATTATAGGAAGTTCGTCCAGGACTTTGCTAGGATAGCTGAACCCATGACGAAGCTAACGTGGAAGGATGCAGAGTATATCTGGTCAGAGGACTGCCAGGCAGTATTTGAGGAGCTGAAGAGGAGGCCGACGATCGCTCCAGTTCTGACATTACCTTCAGGATCTTGAGGTTTCACCATATATAGTGATGCTTCAGGAAAGGAGCTAGGATGTGTCCTACAGCAGCATGGAAAAGTGATTGCTTATACATCTAGGTAATTACGGACTCATGAACGGAACTATCCTATCCACGATCTAGAGTTAGCTGCGGTGATCTTTGCACTCAAGTTGTGGAAATACTACTTATACGGAGAGCGAATAAAAATCTTTACTGACCACAAAAGCTTGAAGTATGTGTTCACGCAGAAGAAGCTGAACATGAGGCAAAGACGATGGTTGGAGTTAATGAAGGACTTCGACATCAATTTACAGTATCACCCGGGAAGGCAAATATGGTGGCGGATGCGCTGAGCAGGCATCCGATGGCATGGTATCTGATGATAGATCGATATTTGCGGAAAGATCTGGAGAAGCTCGGTATCGAGATAGTTCGGCCAGGATCAGTGATACAGATGATGGCGCTAGACATTCAGTCAGGCTTGATGGAGCAGATCAAGGAGACTCAGTCTACAGATGAGAGCCTCCGTAGACTCAGAGTCCAGGCTTTAGCTGGATTACTTGATGACTTCACCGTAGCAGAGGATGGATCCTTGAGATATGGCAGCCGGTTATGTGTGCCGAAAGGAGAGCTGATAGAGGCGATCTTGCAGGAGGCGCACCAATCGCAATATTCTATTCACCCTGGTGCCAACAAGATGTACCGTGACTTGCGAGAACATCTTTGGTGGCACGGGATGAAGAGAGATGTATCATGTTTTATTTCGAGATGCCTAGTTTGCCAGCAGGTCAAGGCGGAGCGTAAGAGGCCAGCTGGTCTATTACAGCCATTACCCATTTCCGAGTGGAAGTGGGAACATATTACGATGGACTTCGTTTAAGGGCTTTTTCGTTCCCAAGGAGGGAAGGACGCCATATGGGTCATCATTGACAGGCTGACGAAGTGTACGCACTTCATACCCTTCAAGGTGGGGCTCTCCACCGAGAAGTTAGTAGAGCTATACATGCAGCAGATAGTTCGCTTGCACGGAGTACCGGTGAGCATCATATCGGACCGGGACAGCAGATTCACGTCCCATTACTGGAGGAGCTTGCAGAAGGAGTTGGGCAGTCGGCTCAAGTTCAGTACAGTGTACCACCCACAGACTGATGGACAGTCCGAGAGGACGATTCAGATGCTAGAGGACATGCTGAGGACTTGTGTGCTGGACTTTGGCAGATCATGGGAGAGCCATCTGCACATGGTAGAGTTTTCATACAACAACAACTACCAAGTCGGCATCGGTATGTCTCTTTTCGAGGCACTATATAGACGACGATGCCGTACGTCGCTCTTTTGGAATGATGTTGGGGATAGAGTTATGTTTGGGCCAGAGATGATCACTGATGCAGTAGAGAAGGTCAGGATGATCAGAGACAGACTCGGAGTTGCTCAGGACAGTCACAAACACTGGGCCGATGCTAGTCGCAGACCAATGGAGTTCGCCGACGGAGATATGGTATTGGTGAAGATATCACCTACTAGAGGGACGATCCGGTTCGGGCGAGGCGGCAAGTTGAGCCCCAGATACATTGGACCGTTTGAGATACGCGACAGGATCGGAGAGGTAGCTTACAGGGTTGCACTTCCACCCAACCTAGCAGGAGTCCACGATGTCTTGTATGTGTCTCAGCTGAGGAGATACGTTCCAGACCCCAGCCATGTGCTAGATCATTCAGAGTTGGAGATCGGACCGAGCCTTGCGGTTACTGAGCAGCCAGTGAAGATATTGGACCGGAGGGAGAAGAGGCTAAGGAACAAAGTCATACCCTTGGTCCGAGTAGCTTGGAGCCGTCACTCTCCGGGGAAATCTACTTGGGAGAGGGAGTCGGACATGAGGGAGAGATATCCTTACTTGTTCGACCCAACAGCCGCAAGGGAACCACCCGTTCCCGCTTGATACCTTAGATGTTAGTCTTAATAATAGCCTTAGTCTTCGTTCATATTGCTTGCGATGTTAGGATGTTTATAGAGTCTTATATCCTTGTGAATTTCGAGGACAAAATTTTTCAAGGAGGGGAGATTTGTAAGCCCCTAAATATTTTTAATTATTTTAAATAAAAATTTAAGATTTTTAAATAACATTTATATCCTTAAAGTAAATTATTATAATTATTAGGATTTATTTATAATTTTTAAAATGATTTTTAAAGCCAAAAATATTAATTTATAATTTATTAAAATGTTTTAAATGCTTTTTATAATTATTTTAATTATTTTAAAGCCATTATGCAATATTCAATTTGTCTGTATAAATTATATTTGCACAGAGCATAGCGGAGGGGTATATATGCAAATTAGTTTTTTGCACATTGCTATGGCTGTGGGTCATTATGTAATAACTCATATTGGGGGGTTCTGCAAAAGCGTCACCAGACCACCGCCTTCGGCCGTCATCATCTCCGGCGATTACGTCGTAACCCTAATCCTAAACCCTAATCTAAACCCTAATTCTACCGCCTTTCTCACCATATAAAAGTCCTTCGACTCAAACCTAGCCAGAGACATCACCCCGACCACCACAACTCCGCCCTAGCCACGCCCTAACTCGTTTTCTTCGACCACCCTCGCCGGAACCCTAGATCTAGGTTTCCAGCCACCCAGAGCCACTTTCCGACGAACCACCATCGCCAATCGACGCATCTCGACGAGGCGACCCTCGTCCTATTTTTCTCCGACGACCCCAACACCTACAGCTGCCGCCAGCAGCCCCGATCGACAACACCCATCGGACACGTACGTGTCTTTTCGTGTCCGCTTTGCTTTCATGTCTCGTGTACATATGTGTGGACTCGTCCAGCGTTGGGGAGTCCAGTGATGAACGTGGACACGCGACATTCGTGTCGTGCGTGTCATTTTAGTCCCATGACACAGGACTCGGTATCGGGTTCAAAACTCGTGTCCTTAACTGTCAGGACACGGGTCTATTGGATTTGGGTTTCGGGTTTGAATGCACAGTAACGGGTTTAAACCCGCACAGTAATGGTTATTTACTTAATGGGTTTACTGTTTATATCGGATTTTGGGTTTGGGTCCAATGGATTTTGGGCCGGGTTTTATATATATATGTATGTATATGTATATGTATATGTATATGTATATGTATTATATATAATATATATATACTGTTATGTATAATACATGTATATACTGTATTTATATATATTTTTTATATTAAGTATTTTTCTATATATATATATATATATATATATATATATATATATATATATATATATATATACACGGCCGCTTGGTTAAAATATATATATATATATATATATATATATATATATATATATATATATATATATATATATATATATATATATATATTAAATGTATATATAAATATATAGATATTTATATATACATTTAATAAATATATATATATATATATATAACAAATACATATATATAAACAAAAAAATGTATTTGTTATATATGTTTATATTTCAAATATAATTTTGTACAAAACGTTGTTATGTATAAATTTATAAGTTATTTTATTATTTAATCCTATGACTTATCTATTTCACTACCGTAATATATATATTATTAAAATGCTTTAATATTCATTTATATATACATATATTTTAATATATGTATCTTCGTATTTCGATTGATTACAGCCATTCGAGTCCAGACTTAGCATGGGTTCTGTGGATTCAAATGAGCCTAATACATTCAAGGCCTGTATGAGTCATATCAGACTTGATTCATGGCTTTGGGTCCCGTATCTGGACTTCGGTTCAATTTCGTATACGTGGATAAAATAGTAAATAATTATTTATTTATTTTCCAGAAATTGTATCTTGTTGTATTTGAATTTTTATATATAATTTAATTATTGTAAAAATCTGAAAAAAATTGTATTTAAATACTATGTTAATTTAGCTAATTTATTATAATTTTCCAGGATTTATTAATAATTTTGGCATTTTATAAAAATAGGAAAATAGAGCTCATTTTCAGGGTACTTATGTTTACTGATTTTTAATAAATATCTGTAAGGGTTTCTAAATTCCAAAAAAATTAGTATATATTTCTATAATTAACAAGGTTGAGTTTAGAGCTTTGTTTTGTAATTATTAGAGTCATATAACTATTTTAATAAATTTCTAGAGTGAAGTGCACAGATGGAATTATTAATTAATAATTGTTTTTGAGTCATGACTTGTGATTTTTGGGTATTTCTAGTATTTAAAATGTTAACCTACCTTAGAATAGAAGACCTAGAGGTTGGTTTAGATACCATATCACCTCAAGTTGGATTTCTATGCTAATTTCATTTAGCTAAGTATCCAAATACGTCGTGTCACACCAGTAGAGTTAGTCTTTGCTTATAACTTAGATAGCTGAGATAGTTCATAATTGTGACAGTGCCAGGACACCAGGCATCTATAGCATTTTCATCACTACCTTGCTTTGCTAAAGGCAAGTACCTCTACAAACTTTATTTACTGCATACAATAAATTGTGTAAAAACCATGTTAAATACCGATACCTAAACTGCAAATCATATATCCCCATGTTTCATATGCTTTATACTGCTCTCAGTATCCACCATGCTTTACACCCAGTATCACTCACATGTTATAAAATGGGTTAAGGGAAAACTGTTAGTAGAGTACGTGATCATGCTCCCCTTCTTCGTATGTATTTACCGTGCACTGTTACATTCTATATACAACTTTGTCGTAGGTCTGATCCCGCGCTTGTGTATGGATATACACCGATGTCGTTAGTGTACGTATGTACACTTCAAAAAAATTGACATGTACCACTGTACATCCTATTTACCTATTGATCGATCACGTGCATGCTACAGTTTTAAACTTTGAAACAAACATATAATGCCATGATAAAATGTATCTAAAACTGGATAAATCAAGATATGTCATGATTCCTATTCATTACATTTCAGTTCATTTTATGCTACGTATATTTAGTTTGTTAGAAACAGTACTTGCTCCCGTCCTAACAGGATAACGTTGTAGGTATACTTACCGAGGAGGAGTTGCTTTGTGATTCTTATTATGGGGTTGCCATCGAGGATCAGACTTTGTCTTACGAGGATGTACCTGCGGAGAAACTCGTCTAGTTTTTGTAGTTGCTCGGGACTTTTGAGAGTAGTCATGTTGTTAGACTATGTATTTTGATACTGGACCTGTATCAGTTTTGTGTCTTGACTTTGTATTTCGGAACATATTTATATACAAGATGACTTTTGTGTTTGGAACATTTCTGACTCAATATGACATATAGAACTATTAGCACACTTTGATCATATATTGTTTGTCTTTAGAACAGCTTACTACGCCTTATCTCTAGCGTAGGCTGGACATGACTCGGCCCGGCCCAACAATTTGGGTAGCAGATCGTAACAGTTTTTCACCATAAGTCTGGCCCGGTCCGACCCGCAACAACACGTAGGATTTAAGTTTCTGGCCCAAATCCGACCCGACCAGTCAAAATTTGAGCCGGGTTGGCCTAGCCCGGCCCATTTGACAGGTCTACTTGCAGCCACCAAAGTCCTATTTCAAACAGTATTCACAAAAAGTTCTTCAAAATTGCTTTCTCGTAATTTTTTCCACTTTGTTGTGTGCTTAAGGAACAATTGACTGCAACCTGCAAACAAATTTGATTACACCAGAACAAATAAATTCATAAACAAAGTGATTTTTTAGTCAGATTTCCATTACCATATTATTTCTACAATATAATATTGTTCAAAATTCAACCATCTAAATCGTTTGTAATTTTTTTATTAATTGATAAAAGAATACATAAGATAATAATTTTAAAATAATCGGTTGTAAACTTAGAATTATTGTAGTCTAAATCAGTTCTAGAAAATCTAAAGACACTTCATATTTTACTTAGATTAGTCGATTACTTCATCACAGTCCAAACTAACCCACTTTTAGTCAGGACAACCCAAAAACATTTTGGTGCTGTCCACATCCTTCCTTTCCCCACACTACGCTGCACCTGCTTGTCGCCGCACGCCCCCGTCGTGTTGTCCTGTGGTCGCACGCCCCCTTTGTGCCCCTACCGTCGCGCTCCCCAGCCGCGCCTCGTATCGCCGCTCTCCCCTGCCTGCTGCTGTCCCTGACGCCGCGCTCCCCAGCCGCTACCTGTTGTCACGAACTTATTGTTTTTGCTAGCACTTCGTCCCGTGCGGTGCACTGTCTTTTTTCTCAAAGACCCGTGTAAGCCTTCCCAACCTGACTTAGCTAGATCGCTAAGGAAATTAGAATAGTGGAGCAAAGAGGAGACTCATAAGATTTCTTTATTGAATTGAAAATGCTTACAAGTTTAGGTGGTGAGGAACAAATGAAAGCCTCCCCCTTTTATAAGTGCTCAGAGAGCTTTACATGGAAAGTCCTGAAAGGAATATTCCAAGGATTATTCTTTTCTACCATAACTGGAGCGGCATATTCCAGGTTTATTCTCTAGCAACAGAAAAGAAAACTTTACGGGCCATCCAGAAGCTTCTTGGGCCTCCTAGAACGATCTTGGGCCTTCCGGAGAGATCCACTATCTTCTAGAGCCTTCCGCCATCTTCTAGAATGTTATAGAAACTTTTCACATAACCTTGGTCCGTGAAAAGGTTATGCAACTGGGCCTCAGGCGGGGTGCAATATTTGGGACATTATATTATCCTCCACCTAAGGCGTTGACGCCCTCGTCAACCATGCTCGCTGAGAAACGCCTGGATCTCGGCTTTGAACTGATGTAGCAAATCAGCACGTTCCTAGCTAGACTCGCCGTAATGTATGCCCTTCCATTGGATGAGGTACTCCACATACGGGGACACGCCTCGCCGACGAATAGTCCTCTTGTCCAGCACGGCTTCTGTCACCCTCGGTTTTCGTTATACATATTTTGGTATACGTGTATGTACCCCGGACCCGTATTTTGACTTGTCCTGGCTTGCTAGTCTTGGGTTTCTTGCATTGGCATGGATTAGTTGGCATTTCATGGCTCGTGTGGTTTATTCTGGCTGGGACATGCATCGGGTTCGGTTGGGTTCGGTCTGGTTGGATTTGGTTTGGGTTAGTATGCAAACCCCTACCTACCATGCACCATCCCCCATTTATTAACCCAACAACCCTTCTCTCTCCTCATTCATTTCCCATTACTACTCTTCTTCTTCATTTCTCCACCGACCTCCTGCAGTAGGCAAGTACAACTTGCACCATGGAGGAACTCAATTTTTGTTGTTTTTTTGTCTTCCTCACGAGAGTCTAAGACACTTTAGTACTTAGCATTTTAAATTTCCATAGTTCATTTCATGTAGATCTAAGTTTTAGTATTTTGATCTTCATAGTTTGATCTGCTGAACTTGGTTGTTTCCGGAAATGGAGAGTTCCATATGGTGGGAATTTCGATTTTACGCAAGTTCGGCTTTTGAATAGCTGCATTTCATCAAGTCTTGGCCGAGATGGGGTTCTTGAGTTCTTGAGTCTCCATGGCTGCAAGTCTCGACCTTGGGGAGAAGACGAGCCTTTTTACGCACACATTCATACGTGCCCACATAGTGACTTTCCTTTACGCCCACGTTTTCACGTGCCAGCGTAGCATCTCCTTCTTTGCGCACACGTTTTCACGTGTCCACATAGTGTTCCTTTTTTTTACGTACACGCCTTACGTGCCCGCGTAACCCGATTCTACGTCGAGCTCATTCGAGCTCTACGCAAGGGCTACTCCCGCTCGCGTAGTGTCTCGCGTGCGTAGAGCCTCACATAGAGTCTCGCGTGCGTAGAGCCTCGTGAAGAGTCTCGCGTGCGTAGAGTCCCGTCCAAGTGCTCACACGCGTAGAGTTCCTTCGCGTAGAGTGGCTGCTCGTGTAGGATGCTTGCTCGCGTAGAGGGGTCCTTCCTTGGTCTTGCTCGCGTAAAGCCATTTTTACGCTCGCCCCCTAGGCTAGCGTAGTTTCTCTCACGTAGAGGCTTTGAGCCCCTATGCGTACCCGTGGGCCTTTGGCTTGTACCCTCTTATTACGGACTTGATAACCATGACTTGATTGACACGATTGGACTGATAATTGTACATGGCATGGTATGACAAGTACTGACATGACATGGCATGACATGACAAGACATGACAAGCAAGAATGATGGGAACTATTGAATGCTGTTGTAACGGCTAGCATGACATGACAAGAATGAATGGACTAGACACCGTGGACGATTGTGTTTGTACAAATGAACCAGGACTGTCTCGCATCATATCTAGGACAGGGACCCCTGAGTACCACGGTCAGGAGTACCTACTTAAACTGACTAAGGCTAATAACTAGAATAATCCAGTAGTCATGAAGAGATTTTCTGCTACAGGCAATCCCGTTATCTGGGCGCCCCATCATGGGATCTGTAGCCTGCCATCAAGTAGGGCACATTTCCAGCACACTGTCATGTGTTGCACCCTTCAAGCTACTTAAGGGTACATGCATTTCCTGGACGATATACCCACATGAATTCAACTCCTAATTTTCATCCAGATAGCTTGGATGGTCTGCAGGGCTTGTGGCTGTGGAACAATCTCATTGCACCTTGCTAGTAACTAGGCATGTGATAACCCTAGTTAATTAAAGTATCAAGCCGTACTTACTGCTTGGCAGAGATTGATTGGATGGAGTCTAACCCAGTCTAGTCTTGTCCTGATTCTGTACAAGAATGTTACATGACCTGAATGCTTGTGCTTTACTTTATCGATAAATGGTGGAAAATCAAGTTCCGTTCAGACAAAGGGTTACAACCCCGATCCTTATTTGGTTTAAGGGTTGTAACTTGGTTATCTGAATATTCCTATGGTTATCTTATCGTATATCATCATAATTTTCCCTATTTCCAGTCTCTATTATATAATTATGTTTTGTGCTAATTGCTGGTTTTAGTTCTTAAGTGAAGTCTCCTTTGTGGCACTTGCTCTTTCTGGGATCTGACCCAGCTGGTTTTGTATGGCCAGATACCGGAGCAGCTCCAGAGGATCTTCCTACCTTCCAGCCAGATGGCGACCACCAGGCGTAACCTTGGCAAAGAGTGGATTTTATTTTTGGCTCTCCCACTCCATTGTAAATCATTCATTTTCTTTTGAGATGTTTTGCCGTCGAGCAAGTGTTAGCTCGTTTGCAACTTTACTTACTGTCTACCTACGGGCTGTAGCATGATTGACAAATCCTAGGATTAATCATGTATGACTGGAACTCTTGTTAGTCCTCACATTTTGTATGACTAGCTTCATGATCATCCAAATATGTAATGTATGAGACACCTTACTATTGTATATTTGGTGCTTAACATCTTGTAATATTTACTTACTTGCTTGAGATTGAGACAATGGGCTTGTTCATGACCATAAGAGACTGATGGCTTGTAGTTAAACCCTCATGTATCCAGACAGCCGTGACCGTATAGCGAGGTAGATTATACTTCAATATATGTAGCTGGCTGTGTTCGCCCCCGCTCTCCAGTATTCTGGTTCTGGGGCGTGACACGGTTTAAGTGGTGGCCCATACAGGTCTTGTGAATCAAGATATGTGAGGGTTTACTGAATAGATGTCTCAATCAACACTCGCCCTTGATCTCTGCTCGTATCCTCTAAATTTCTGAAATCTTGACCTGATCACATGCTTGTATCTTTGATCCGTCCTGGTCCTTCCTTATTGTTCCCTGTGCCGTCTTCTTCAGCGGCACTGTTCCTGGACCTGCCAATCAGCCGAAAGGAGTTCAACGAGTACTCCTGCAACAAGAGGATCAAGCTCAGCACTCAGGAACAGCTTCCTGAGTCATGCTTCCCGGAGATCCAGAACCCCCAGTACAGCCAGCCCAGCCTGTAAGGCAGGATGATGGAGTCTTGGTCGGACTCATCAGGGAGTTGCTTGCATCACAGGATCGTCGAGGTGATGCATTGCACCAGACAGTACATGATGCTTTGAGCAGAGGTGGTCATCAAGGTAACAGTGCGGCCAACAGCTTCAAGCGCTTGAACCCTCCCTTCTTTGATGGTAGTGAAGATGCTATAGCCGCAGATGCTTGGTTGCAGGATACTAAGATTATTCTAGAAGCAGCCAGGATCCCAGAAGACGAGAAGGTGACCGTGGTGCGCCTACAGTTATTGGATCTAGCCGCAGCTGGTGGACGGTGCAGGCCGTTGGATTAAGGGCACCTATTGCATGGACAGTATTCCGTAAAAGATTCTAGATCAAGTATTTTGATGATGTAGCTCGGCATGATCTACAGACGATGTTCACTAACTTGAAGCAGATGGGCTGGACGGTCGATGGATATGCGACCGAGTTCTCCAGACTTAGTCGGTTTTCTTCCACCTTGGTGGCGACCGAGTTCGACAGAGCTCAGCGGTTCCAGCAGGGACTCCACCTGAAGATTTTGCTGGCGGTGGAGCAGTTTGAGCATCAGACTTTTGATGCAGTATTGAGAGCAGCTAGGAGGCATGAGTATACCTCCCAGAGGATTGTGGACCGAATCGGAAGTCGGAAGCGGTCTCACGACCAGATGAACCAGTCTTCAGCACCAGCCCCGGCAGCCAGGGCTTTGACCATTGGAGCTCCGAGGCGGGCGGCTTCCATTGCATCGATTCAGCATTCGACCCCGACATATCTCCAGCAACAGCAAAAGCAGTCTTCCGTAATGTATTGCACTCATTGTGGAAAGTCAGGGCACGTGGTGTCAGAATATCGTAGAGCACGAGGTTTGTGCTTGGCTTGTGGAACACCGAACCACAGGGTTGGAAACTGCCCGAATAGGGGGAGTTCCTCTTCATTAACCTTTTCTAGTCCTTCGGTTAGGGGGCCAGCCCCAGTACCAGTCCAGCAGCAGTAGTACCCGTTTCTGAGGCCCTTGCCGTCTCAGGCCCAAGTATTTCATCAGCAGAATCTCCAGCAGTATGTACAAGTCCAAGCTCAGACCCAGAACCGCCAGAGAGGTTTTCAGTAGAGGGGACCAGCACCCAGAGGATACGGTCAAGTGATAGCTTTGACCGTGGAGGAGGAGTTAGCATCAGGTGAGGTAGTGGCAGGTACTATTCTCGTCAACTCCTTTCCATCATCAGCGTTATTTGATTCTGGTACATCGCATTCATTTATGTCTGCACGATTCGCGACACGGATAGGGCTGGAGCTCGAGTCATTATCAGTAAGGCTTAATATACTTACTGGTAACAGACTTGTGGGAGTAGATAGAGTGTTTTCTTCGTATCGGATCGTAGTTAGCAGTAGAGAGTTTCCCGTCAGGTTGATAGAATTTCCGATGGCCGATTATGATGTGGTCCTAGGGATGGATTGGTTGAGGGACCAGTATGCTAGAATAGATTGCCATATCGGCAAGATCATTTTTAGTATTCCTGGTGAGCCAGAGTTTTCCTTTTTCTGAGGCGGAATAGAGCCTTCTCCTCCAACATTCCTGATGGTAGTTGCAGCGGCAGTCCAGTTTCCCAGAATTGTAGAAGAGTTTCTCGATGTTTTCTCCGAAGAGCTTCCAGGTATGCCACCAGAGAGAGAGATCGAGTTCACCATAGACTTGATCCCCGGATCAGCACCAGTGTCAGAGAGAGTCTACCGGATGGCACCGTCAGAATTGGAGATTTTGTATAAGATGATTGAGGAACTCAGGACCAAGGGATTCATCCGTGCTAGTGGATCGCCTTGGGAAGCCCCGATGCTTCTTGTGAAAAAGAAGGATGGTACGTCCAGATTATGTGTTGACTATCGTACCTTGAACTTAGTGACAATCAAGAACAGATACCCTCTCCCGAGGATAGATGACTTGTTTGATCAACTCAAAGGGGTGTCCGTATTTTTGAAGACTAATTTACGGTCGGGATACCACCAGATCAGAGTCAGAGAGCAGGACATCTCGAAGACGACATTTAGATCCAGGTATGGGCGTTGGGAGTTCCTTGTGATGCCCTTTGGAGCAACCAATACGCTGGCTGTATTCATGGACCTCATGAATCATATCTTTATGCCTTATTTAGATCAGTTTATGATTGTGTTTATAGACAACATCCTGGTCTATATCAAGAGTGAAGCTGAGCATGAGCAGCATCTCAGAGTCGTTCTTCAGATTCTCAGAGAGCACCAGTTGTATGCGAAGTTCAGTAAATGTGAATTCTGGCTCGGTCGTATTTCATATTTGGGTCATATCATCACCAGAGGTGGAGTGGAGGTGGATCCCCAGAAGATCGTGGCTATTGATACGTGGCCAGTACCCAGTGCCATTACAGAAGTTCGCAGTTTTCTTGGCTTGGCCAGCTACTACCGACGATTTGTTTTGGACTTTGTACGGATTTCAGCACCTATTGTAATGTCCCGCTCCGTATCGGTACATTATGATGAGTCGTTGACTCGAAGAGTTGCGTTGACCCGATGAAGTATCGATGCGAATCGATGCGAGAGTTACGTTGGCCAAAGGTAAGCTTTGAGTCGGTTGGAATCTATGAATCGAATCGATGCAAAGGATAAGTTCTGTTAAGCAAGTGCTAATGTTGGTTGATCTGGTATGCAGGCTATGCCTTTATGCTGGATTACGGATCATGGTATGGACACGATAGGCCAAATCAATCGAGTAGTTCAGAGGAATGGCTAAGTCCGAGAGTTAGCTATGCGATCGAGTTAGGAAAGCGAGACGCTCCAATCGGCGAGGCGATAAGACATATCGGCTTAAGGTGGGCAGGTTCTTGACTCTCTCTCCCTATTCCTTCACGTCTAATAAAATATGTTTTGGTATGCGTAAGATGTTATCGAGTTAGCGAGCGTAGCTCGGCGACGAAAGGTCCAAGTATGTGTCGAACACTAAGATAGAACATTGAACAATCGAACAATTGAAGCGACGTGCATCAAGTGTACGAGTCACGGTAGGGCAATGATGGTAGAACATTGAAAGATGATATTGAGATGTGCATCACGTGTACGCCTCCGAGAACATTGAACACTAGGCGTAGAACATTGAATATGGCGCTGAGCGTTCCCTCGGGCACTTATGTTACGAAAAGACTAAGTAATACGAAATTATGCTATAAAAATAACTTACGAATGGTACGCATTGAATATGAGTATGAGATGACTAAGCCGTTGGGCATCGTGCATCAATATGGATGTGTTGGGACATAACGCCGACAGAGCTCCCCATATGAATGGTGGATTATGTTATGGCATGGGAAACCATTTATGGCACGGGAAACCGTTTATGGAACGAGACTATGTTTATGCAACGGAGGATTTGGTTGGATTGTTATGTGTGTTTGTTATGGCGCGTATTGCATGGTCAATGGACTCGGATGGCCCGTGCACGGGTACAGCTTCCCTCGAACGGTTACGCCGGGGCACCGGTACCGTTCGGCCCAGGAGGGAATTATGTGTGGTACTTATGGTGCACAATGTTCGGACGGATTGCGACCGTCCAGTGCTATGATAAGATATGATATCCGTAAGTTTGGGATCCTTCGGATACTGGGCTAGCAACCCGTATCGAAGTGATTGTAGGCTTACACATGAGAGATGCCAAGTCCATTACGGTGTGAAACACCGTGACCTTCATATAGATAGGGCCGGTGGGCTGAGATGAGAGTTGGTGCAGGCGCAGGGCCTGCGACCCTTATGCATGGTCTAAGTTTATGGTTGGTTGTTGCGTGATTGTTATGATTCTATGTTAAGTTCTAACCCGTGCAGGCTAGGCAATATGGGACAGAGATGTGTACGATCGCTATGATTATGTTCGGATTATGCCTAACTGTATCTGCTGCAGGAACACGGTAGTGGACACATTATGATAAAGTTGCTATGCGTAAATATTGCCATGAAACTGATCCTAAGGCTAAATAGAAAGATCACAATCACTAAAGATACTTAGTGTTTGGTTTGGGTGCGAGCGGGTCTTGATCAGTGCGAAGCGAGGACGAAAGCACTAATCCCCCACTAGTTTATGTGCAGGCTCAGGTTATGATCAGCGCAGGGTGGAGCTTGGCTTGGACGTACTGAGGCATGGAGTCCTTGGCGTTCAAGAGAAGCACCGCATAGGCGTTCAGACTTGCGACATGGAGATGTTCGGCCGAAGACTACTTAGTGGCTATAAAGAGGCATAATATATGGAACAATGTAATCCTTTGTGAGCTAGAGAGATCATGAGCGTTGTAGCCAATTGGCATTTTATGTTGGCTATTCAGAGCCTTTGTAACCTTCAGTTCATAATCAATAAAAAGAGATTCTTATGTTATTCTTTGTTTTCTTCCGCTGCTTATGTTACGAATTTGAGATAATCACTATGTGAACTATTATCTTACCTTACACGAGCGCAACTCCAGACTCGTGCGGCATCGTACCCCAGCGAGGACGATGATTCGGGTAAAATCTAGCGAGGACGAGCGATTTCCCGGATCGGGGCGTGACACCTATGACCCAGTTGACCCGCAAGGATGTGCAGTTTGCTTGGACCGCTTAATGTCAGGAATCTTTTGAGAAGTTAAAGCGAGGCTTGATGACGGCACCCATTCTCATACTTCCAGATCGGACCGGAGGATTCTTAGTGTATTGTGATGCTTCAGGCAGAGGTTTAGGATGTGTTTTAATGCAACATGGAAAGGTAATAGCTTATGCGTCCCGTCAATTTCGTGATCATGAGAGGAATTATCCGACCCATGACTTGGAGCTGGCAGCAGTAGTATTTGCACTTAAGCTGTGGAGGCATTATTTGTATGGAGATAGGGTGGAGATTTTTACCGACCACAAGAGCCTGAAGTATGTGTTTATCCAGAAGGATCTTAACATGCATCAGAGGAGATGGCTAGATCTACTTGTGGATTATAACATCAATCTACAGTATCATCCTGGGAAGGCCAACGTTGTTGCAGATGCACTGAGCAGAAGAGCCGAAGTTTATTTTCTAACAGCACAACCAGAGTTGTTAGCAGATCTTCAAAAAGTGGGTATAGAAGATGTCCTTCCTACCAGTGTGGCATTGATGGCCAGTATGCAAGTTAAGTCCAGTAAAGTTGAGATGTCACCCTCATTTTCTGTATTTCCTGTATTTCGTATTTGTACTCGTAATTTGATTTTGGCACGTATTTTATTTTCTCGACTTGTGGATTTGGTTTCTCGTAAATGGGTTTTGGACCATGACTTGGTTTTATTTTATGGGTTTGGATTGGTTCATCATGGGAGGAACACCTTAACCTATTCTCCACCCTCATTCCACCACAACCCACCATCATAAATCCCCACCTACTTTTCTCTCTCCTCTTTATTTTTCATTTACTTCTTCAACTTCTTCTTCCTTCTTCCATACAACACCATCACCTATAGGCAAGTGCACCTTGCCACCACATGAGAACCACTTTTTATTTGTCTATTAGCTAGATTAGGCCAGGGAGATCAACATTAGAACTTAACATTTTGTGATTTGGAGTTTCCATTGTTCTAGATCTAGGTTTTTACTATTTTCGGATTTGCATGATTTTGATCTAGTTAACTTGGATTTTAGTTTGTTTTGATGCTTCTATGTGGAAGAGAATTCAATTTTACTCAAGTTAGAGCTTTGAAAATCTAGATTTGGTTTTGATTTGGCAAAGTTATGAAGAATTGAAGTTCTTGGTGTTCTTGGACCTGCTCTCGGCCAGGAAGAACATCCCTCTGCCTTGCGCTCTTTAGCGCATGGCCGATTGCGAACCCCGGCTTGTGCTCTTTAGCGCAGGGCCGATTGCGCATGACCTCAGCCAGTGCTTTGCGCTGCGCTGGATTGCGCTGGCGCAAGCCAGCCATGTGCAAAGTAACCCCTGCGTAATCCACCCATGCGCAGTTGACTCCTGCGTAGTCTGTTCTTGCGCAATCCACCCATGCGCAGTTCACTTCTGCGCAGTCTGTTCATGCGCAATCTGCCACTGTGCCCTGTGCCCCTGCGCACTTGGCACCCTGCGCAACTGACACCTGCGCAATCCAACTCCCTGACCCCTTGCGCAATCCATTGGCTTTTGGAGTTTTGGTTATTTCTTTAAGCTTGGCTCTTCTATAGTCCTATATATATTGGTATTTTATTAGATACTTTACGTCCATTTTATATCCTTACGCCTTTTGTCATGAACTTGATTTTTACTTAATACGTTTGGATTGACTATTGTACTTGGCATAGTATGACAAGGAACTAGCATAACACGACAGTGACCCGTAGTGGTGCACTCCTGACATGACCAACCTGACTTGATAGTGGCCCGTGGCGGCGCACTCCTGACTTGACTTGACTTGACTTGATAACTTAACTTGACCTGCCTTGACACCGTGGGTGGTTCTTTCTTGCTTGCTTGTTAAATCCACTTGTCCAGTCTTGCATCATGTCTAGGATGGGACTCCTGAGTACCACGGTCAGGAGTACCTACTAAAATAGATTAAGGCTAATAACTAGAATAATTCAGTAGTCATGAGAGATTTCTCCAGTTACAGGCAATCCCGTTATCCCGGCCGCAATTGTTTGGACTTGTAGCCTGCCGTCGAGTAGGGCACATTTCTAGCTCACCGTCGTGTGGGACACATAATTATTGATAACTGCTTAATGAATTCAAATCGCCTGGATAACCTGGATTAGCTGCAGGGCTTGTGGTTGGAGGAACATCTCATTGCATCTTGCTAGTAACTAGGATTGTGATAACCCTAGTTAGTTAATGTAGAAAGCCGTAGGCAATGATTGGTCGTGATTGCTTGGATGGAGTTTAGTCTAGTATAGTATTGTCTAGAATTGATTGATTGTAAGAATGTACCAGAATGATAGAATGATTGTCACTCCAGATCGTTACTTGACCTGATTTCTTATATTTATCTTGTCGATAAATGGTGAGGGAAACCAAGTTCCGTTCAGACGAAGGGTTACAACCCCGGTCCTTGTTTGGTTTACGGGTTGTAACCTGGCCATCTGAATAGTCCCATGGTTATCTCATCGTATATCATCCCGTCATGCTTTTCCATATGTCCTGTCTTTTTAGTGATTCTATACAAGATTGTCTTTCATATTACCCATCATGCTTTTCTTAAATTACTGTCTTTTATTATGTAATTATATTATTGTGCTGATTGCTGGTTTTTGTTCTTATTTCGTGGCCTCCTTTGTGGCACTTGCTTTTTCTGGGGTCTGACCCAGCTAGTTTTGTATGGCCAGATACCAGATCAGCTCCAGAGGATCTACCTGTCTTCCAGCCCGATGGTGAACACTAGACGGAACCCGGGCCAAGAGTGGGTTTTCCTTTTGTCTTGTCCACTTTATTGTAAAACTATTCTTTTGAGGCATTTAGCCGACGAGCACTTGTTAGCTCGATGCATTTTACTTACTGTCTGCCTACGGGCTGTAATCATGATTGGCAACTCGAGGTTGATCATGTATGACTTAACTCTTGCTAGTCCTTACATTTTGTACGACTAGCTTCATGATCATCTGGATATGTAATGTTTGGGACGCCTTACAATTGTATATTTAGTGATCTGATATCTTGTGATTATTATTAGTTGGTTGAGATTGAGACAATAGGATAATTTATGACCTTAAGTGACTGATGGCTTGTAGATAAACCCTCACATATCTAGACAGCCGTGACCGTATGGTGAGATGGATTCCATTTCATTATACGTAGCTGGCTATGTCCGCCCCCGCTCTCCAGTATTCTGGTTCTGGGGCGTGACATGGTTTAAGTGGTGGCCCATGCAGGTCTTGTCAATCAAAATATGTGTGGTGGTTTACCAGATAGATGTCTCAATCTGTACTCGCCTTTGATCTCCACTCGAATCTTCTTATCTCCTTGGATCCCTGACTTGATAACATGCTTGCATCATTGTTCTATCATGGTCCTTCCTTAATATCCCTGATGTCATTGCTTCAGTGGCATCATTCATGTTGATCAGCCAGAAGGAGCTCAGCCAGCAGCCCAGCAACAGCAAGAAGATCAAGATCATTCTTCAACAGCAGCCTCTCGAGCCATGCCTTCTGAAGGACCAGCACCCCCAGTTCGGCCCGTCCAGCCAATAGAGCCTGATGATGGCACTTTGGAAGGTCTCATCAGATCATTGTTAGCTTCTCAAGATCGCCGAGATGATGCATTGCACCAGGCAGTACAAGATGCTCTGAACAGAGGCGGTTATCCGGGAAACAGTACAGCCAACAGCTTCAAGTGCCTGAACCCTCCATTCTTCGACGGCACCGAGGATTCCATTACTGCAGATGCTTGGCTCCAGGATACAGAAGTTATTCTAGAGGCCGCGAAGACTCCAGAAGACGAGAAGGTGGCGGTGGTGCGCCTGCAGTTATTAGATCTAGCCCGCAACTGGTGGGCCATGCAAGCGGTGGGATTGACAGCACCTGTTCCCTGGGCAGTGTTTAGCGAAAGATTCTAGACCAAGTATTTCGACACGGTGGCTCGATATGATTTGTAGACCAGATTTGCCAACTTGAAGCAAGGAGACAGGACGGTCGACAGTTATGCATCGGAGTTTTCCAGACTCAGTCGGTTTGCTCCCACCTTGGTGGCGACCGAGTTTGATAGGGCCCAGCGATTCCAGCAGGGACTCCACTTGGAGATCATATTGGCAGTAGAACAGTTCGAGCACAGAACTTTTGATGCCGTCTTGCGAGCAGCTAGGAGGCACGAGTATACCTCCCAGAGGATTGTGGATAGGACCGAAGGACGGAAGCGGTCCCACAGTCAAATGAATCAGTCTTCAGCACCAGCCCCGGCAGCTAGGGCTCTGACTATTGGAGCTCCGAGGCGAGCAACCTCAGTTACGTCGGTTCAGCACTCTACCCCGACGTACCCTCCGCAGAAACAGAAGCAAGTGCAACCCTCCGCCGTGGATTGTTCTTATTGTGGGAAGCCTGGACATGTTGTGTCAGAGTGTCGCAAGGCACTGGGATTATGCTTGTTGTGTGGGGCACCGGACCATAGGGTGGGGTCCTGCCCATTCAGAGTCGATTCAGCATCAACAGTATCTAGCCCCTCGGTTAGGGGACCAGAACCAGCTCCAGTACCAGTCCAGCAGCAGCAACAGTTGCCGAGGCCATTGCCGCCTCAGGCCCAAGTATTTCAGCAGCAGTACCAGCCTCCGAGGCCATTGCCGACTCAGGCCCAGGCCTTCCAGCAGCAGAGGCCTCAGCAGTTCGTCCTGGCCCAGGCCCAGATCCAGAATCGACAGAGAGGTATCTGTGACCTATTGTCTTGCTTTTCGCCGTCGTTATGCGGGACACTTGTCATGTTTCATGTGTCCTAATTACAACGGTATATCCCGGGCCCGAACCATATCCTAGATCATTCGAAAACGGTTATTGGTACCAACCTTTTCATATGAGGAGAGGCCCGTGTCCATGTTTGACCAAGGGGAGAGACCTCAAGCGCAAGACTATCAGTTTAGTTCATGTTGCTTGAGTTCATCGCTCCTTGGGAGAGTCAAACGTGGGAGTGTAAGGATGATATCCGATCACATTATCCCTACCTGTTTGACTCATAAGGTATAATGTCTTCCTTATGCCTTGCGCTCTTCATTCCTGGATTGCATGTATGATTGTATGATTGAATTTGCTTAGTGTAGTTGTCTGTGCTTAGTGTAGCTTGTCGTGGCAATCTCTAGCTCCTTGATTAAATTCCGAGGACGGAATTCTTTTAAGGTGGGTAGAGTTGTCACCCTCATTTTCCGTATTTTCTATATTTCGTATTTGTACTCGTAATTTGATTTTGGCACGTATTTTATTTTCTCGACTTGTGGATTTGGTTTCTCGTAAATGGGTTTTAGACCATGACTTGGTTTTATTTTGTGGGTTTGGTTTGGTTCATCATGAGAGGAACACCTTAACCTATTCTCCACCCTCATTCCACCACAACCCACCATCATAAATCCCCACCTACTTTTCTCTCTCCTCTTTATTTTTCATTTACTTCTTCAACTTCTTCTTCCTTCTTCCACACAACACCATCACCTATAGGCAAGTGCACCTTGCCACCACATGAGAAGCACTTTTTATTTGTCTATTAGCTAGATTAGGCCATGGAGATCAACATTAGAACTTAACATTTTGTGATTTGGAGTTTCCATTGTTCTAGTTCTAGGTTTTTACTATTTTTGGATTTGCATGATTTTGATCTAGTTAACTTGGATTTTAGTTTGTTTTGATGCTTCCATGTGGAAGAGAATTCAATTTTACTCAAGTTAGAGCTTTGAAAATCTAGATTTGGTTTTGATTTGGCAAAGTTATGAAGAATTGAAGTTCTTGGTGTTCTTGGACCTGCTCTCGGCCAGGAAGAACATCCCTCTGTCTTGCGCTCTTTAGTGCATGGCCGATTGCGCACCCCCGGCTTGTGCTCTTTAGCACAGGGCCGATTGCGCATGACCTCAGCCAGTGCTTTGCGCTGCGCTGGATTGCGCTGGCGCAAGCCATCCATGCGCAAGCCAGCCATGCGCAAAGTAACCCCTGCGCAATCCACCCATGCGCAGTTGACTCCTGCGCAGTCTGTTCCTGCGCAATCCACCCATGCGCAGTTCACTTCTGTGCAGTCTGTTCATGCGCAATCTGCCCCTGTGCCCTGTGCCCCTGCGCACTTGGCACCCTGCGCAACTGACACCTGCGCAATCCAACTCCCTGACCCCTTGCGCAATCCATTGGCTTTTGGAGTTTTGGTTATTTCTTTAAGCTTGGCTCTTCTATAGTCCTATATATATTGGTATTTTATTAGATACTTTACGTCCATTTTATATCCTTACGCCTTTTGTCATGAACTTGATTTTTACTTAATACGTTTGGATTGACTATTGTACTTGGCATAGTATGACAAGGAACTAGCATAACACGACAGTGACCCGTAGTGGTGCACTCCTGACATGACCAACCTGACTTGATAGTGGCCCGTGGCGGCGTACTCCTGACTTGACTTGACTTGACTTGATAACTTAACTTGACCTGCCTTGACACCGTGGGTGGTTCTTTCTTGCTTGCTTGTTAAATCCACTTGTCCAGTCTTGCATCATGTCTAGGATGGGACTCCTGAGTACCACGGTCAGGAGTACCTACTAAAATGGATTAAGACTAATAACTAGAATAATTCAGTAGTCATGAGAGATTTCTCCAGTTACAGGCAATCCCGTTATCCCAGCCGCAATTGTTTGGACTTGTAGCCTGCCGTCGAGTAGGGCACATTTCCAGCTCACCGTCGTGTGGGGCACATAATTATTGATAACTGCTTAATGAATTCAAATCGCCTGGATAACCTGGATTAGCTGCAGGGCTTGTGGTTGGAGGAACATCTCATTGTATCTTGCTAGTAACTAGGATTGTGATAACCCTAGTTAGTTAATGTAGAAAGCCGTAGGCAATGATTGGTCGTGATTGCTTGGATGGAGTTTAGTCCAGTATAGTATTGTCTAGAATTGATTGATTGTAAGAATGTACCAGAATAATAGAATGATTGTCACTCCAGATCGTTACTTGACCTGATTTCTTATATTTATCTTGTCGATAAATGGTGAGAGAAACCAAGTTCCGTTCAGACGAAGGGTTACAACCCCGGTCCTTGTTTGGTTTACGGGTTGTAACCTGGCCATCTGAATAGTCCCATGGTTATCTCATCGTATATCATTCCGTCATGCTTTTCCATATGTCCTATCTTTTTAGTGATTCTATACAAGATTGTCTTTCATATTACCCATCATGCTTTTCTTAAATTACTGTCTTTTATTATGTAATTATATTATTGTGCTGATTGCTGGTTTTTGTTCTTATTTTGTGGCCTCCTTTGTGGCACTTGCTCTTTCTGGGGTCTGACCCAGCTGGTTTTGTATGGCCAGATACCAGAGTAGCTCCAGAGGATCTACCTGTCTTCCAGTCCGATGGTGAACACTAGACGGAACCCGGGCCAAGAGTGGATTTTCCTTTTGTCTTGCCCACTTTATTGTAAAACTATTCTTTTGAGGCGTTTAGCCGACAAGCACTTGTTAGCTCGATGCATTTTACTTACTGTCTGCCTACGGGCTGTAATCATGATTGGCAACTCGAGGTTGATCATGTATGACTTAACTCTTGCTAGTCCTTACATTTTGTACGACTAGCTTCATGATCATCTGGATATGTAATGTTTGGGACGCCTTACAATTGTATATTTAGTGATCTGATATCTTGTGATTATTATTAGTTGGTTGAGATTGAGACAATAGGATAATTTATAACCTTAAGAGACTGATGGCTTGTAGATAAACCCTCACATATCTAGACAGCCGTGACCGTATGGTGAGATGGATTCCATTTCATTATACGTAGCTGGCTATGTCCGCCCCCGCTCTCCAGTATTCTGGTTCTGGGGCGTGACATGAGAGGATCAGGTTAGCTCAGTCATTAGATCCTAAGCTTCAGCGGCTTAGGACAGAATGTGTAGCAGGACGAAGACTAGAGTTATATGTCTATGAGGATGGTACACTTCGATATGGGAGGCGTCTTTGTGTACCTAGTGGTGATGTCAGACAGGAAATCATGGCAGAAGCTCACAGTTCTCAGTATTTGATTCATCCGGGCGGTATAAAGATGTATCGTGATATCCGACAGCATTTTTGGTGGAATGGTATGAAGAGGGAGATAGCCCGGTTTGTCTCTCGATATTTAGTTTGCCAACAAGTTAAAGCTGAACATCAGAGACCGACTGGACTTCTTCAACCTTTGTCGATCCTAGAATGGAAATGGAAGCACATTACCATAGATTTTGTAATGGGATTACCTAGATCCCTAGCTGGAAGAGATGCTATCTGGGTTATAGTTGTCACGCCCCGATTCCGTCGAATCGATAGTCGTCCCCCGGGCGTGATGCCGTGCGAACCTAAGTTGCGTTCGCACAAGGCATAGTTATAAGGTTATCCGAAACACAACATCAAATTAGAGTACGCAGAGAAATTGAATAACACATTTTGAAATGGAAATAGACTTTTCATTGATAATATGAACTTTACATAGACTTCTTTTTCTTTTACAATCATTGCCGCGCGGGCTACAACATGACTTCGACTTACAAAAATGAACGCCGATGAGATAGTCGTTCCATACATTACACCCTTTTTATACAAGCAAAAACCAATACATATTTCCACCTGCTATGGCGGGAAGTCGAGTCGTCATTTTTCTTTGGACTGATGTACGTGTCTTCTTCAAAAGGAAATCCAGAAAAACAAGCCTTCACACGGACGAGGCTTCAAAAGAGTTCACGCCGCCTTGAGCTTTAGTTGGCACGCCCTTCGTAGTTCGGGGTACCTACGTGGAGAGCGAGGATGTACATTACACTTTGTACTGGTGCGTGGCTATTTAAATTCCAAGCTCTCATTTGGTTGAAGAGTTTATATGACATTAGAGTATGAATGTTTCTAGCCATCCTAATGAATTTCCAAACAAGTAATGACAAGCATAGTAAACTTTACGTTGAAACTTACCCCGGCGGACCGCGTCGCGCCTTATGAAACTTACCATGTTTTTTCCTTTCAATTGTTATCTTTTGTATATTAAGTGCTATACTTCGTGTGTTGGTCACTGGCTCCCAGAGCCATTGTGGACTCCTTTTTGCTTTGATTAGACGAGGCCCTTTCAGCGCGAGTAGCGAGCCCCGCTGCAAGTCCTCGCCTAACGTTGTGCCCAGCACAGCTTTTGTATTTGTTTCCTTTCTTGGCCGCAACGGTCCGTGGCCCCGGATTGCCGTTCGGGGAAACTCTACCTTGTCGACAAGTTGTCCATGACCGTACAAAGACCATTTTTTTTCTTCTTCTTTTTAGTTATTAAGACATAGCCTACCATTCTCTTTGGAAACTCAATTCTTTTTCCCGTGTTCGTGCCTTTCGTGCCTTTCGTGCCTTTCATTTATCTTTTTCTTTGTACCAACACTATCGATTTGCCTAAGAAGGGGGTCGAGAAGAGAAGGGTTAGCCACTCACCTTGAGTTTACCTTGGCGAGCGAACTTGTTGGTCGCGCTAGACGTCGCCTACGCGATTACCTGAAATCGCACAAGCAACCGATTAGAACACTGCATTATTCAAAGAGTTCGATAGGAAATGCGAGTTCGAAATGCAAGCCATGAAAACCATCGAAAACATCCACGAAACGCATTCAGAAAACAAAGCCAAAACCAACGCAAGCGGCGTGAAAAGCAGAGCAACGGGAGGTCTCTCCCGACTCAGCCGCAGAGTCAATCCTCGAGGCGCAACCCGCTGAATATGGGACTTGGTTCCGAAGAAGACATTCCATAACGAGGAATGGATCTTAATTCAACCGTTCCCGTTCGATCGACTCGGTCGATCCCGACCTATCGGTCTCGGCCGAATCGATAGTGACAGTGTTCCTTTCTCGCGCACCCCGCGGACAGGGTACGGGGTACGATGTAGGGACGGGGTACTACACCATAACCAACTAAGAAAAAGTTTCGTCCTCGAAACTTAAGAATAGAACCTACCTCTATGAAAATAATGAAGGGAACTTTTCCCTCATCTCTTACTCGAGTTCCCATGTCGACTCCTCTGCCGCATGGTTCCTCCAGAGTACGCGGACGAGAGGGATCGCCCGATTTCGAAGTAACTTATCCTTGCATTCTAAAATTTGAACTGGCGCTTCGACGTAGGATAAGTCAGACTTCAGCTCTAGCTGGCCAAAATCCACCACGTGGCTAGGGTCGTGCACGTACTTCTGCAGTTGGGAGACGTGGAAGACATTGTGTACACCTTCAAGCGCCGGTGGTAGGGCAATCTTATAGGCTACGGGGGCGACCCGCTCGAGTATTTCGAATGACCCAACGAATCTCGGACTCAGCTTCCCCTTCACGCCGAACCGAGTAACTCCACGCATGGGCGACACCTTCAGGAACACGTGATCGCCTACACAGAACTCAAGCGGTCTTCGATGGGTGTCGGCATAGCTCTTCTGTCGACTCTGTGCAATCTTTAATCTTTCCTGAATTAGCTTGACCTTCTGTACCGTCTGTTCTACCAGCTCCGGGCCGAGTATCTGCCGTTCCCCGACTTCATCCCAGCAAATGGGCGATCTGCACTTCCGACCGTACAAGGCTTCATACGGCGCCATTTGGATGCTGGACTGGTAGCTATTGTTATATACAAATTCCGCCAACGGTAAGTGGACGTCCCAGCTTGATTTGAAGTCGATTGTGCAGAGCCGTAGCATGTCTTCGAGAATCTGATTAACGTGCTCCGTTTGGCCGTCGGTCTGTGGATGGTAAGCTGAACTGAACCGCAACTTGGTACCCAGCGCCGACTGAAGGCTACTCCAGAATCGCGACATGAACCGTGAATCCCGATCAGAGACGATGGATACTGGACCTCCGTGCAGTCGTACGATCTCGTCAAGATAAATCTGCGCCAGCCGATCAACGCTCCAAGTAACTTTAATGGCAATGAAGTGCGCCGACTTGGTTAATCGATCGACGATGACCCAGATGGCGTCTCTCCCCCGTGGTGTCTTCGGCAGGCCAACAATAAAGTCCATCGTGACATGATCCCATTTCCACTCTGGAATGGCAAGGTTCTGCATCTCCCCGCCCGGTCGCTGATGCTCAGCTTTCACCTGCTGACAGGCCATGCATTGTGACACGAAGAGCGCCACATCTCTCTTCATCCCGTGCCACCAGAAAGTCATGCGGAGGTCCTTGTACATCTTGGTACTGCCTGGATGCAAGGTATATTTCGCGTGATGCGCCTCCGACATAATCTCCTTTCGTAGTTCAGAATCATCCGGAACACATAGTCGGCCATTCAATCGCAGCACGCCGGTCTTGTCTTCCGCAAAGTCGGTCACACTACCTGTTGAAATTCGCTCGCGCATTTTCTTCAGGTACGGATCATCCTTCTGAGCGGCCATGATCTTTTCCAGCAAACTCGGCTCTAACTGCAGCTGCGCCAACCGTATATCCCTGAATCGAACCCGGAGATCGATGCCCATTTCTTCGAGATCTTGTAGTAGTCTGCGGTCGATGGATAGCGAGGCAAGATATTTCCGACTCAGAGCGTCCGCCACCACATTTCTCTTGCCCGGAGTGTAGTCGATCGTCAAGTCATAGTCCTTGATTAGTTCGAGCCAGCACCGCTGTCGTAAGTTTAGTTCCTTCTGGGTGAAGAGATACTTGAGGCTCTTGTGGTCGGTATAGATTGCGCACGCCACGCCATATAGATAGTGACGCCACAATTTCAACGCGAACACAATCGCCGCTAACTCCAAGTCGTGCGTAGGATAGTTCTTCTCGTGCGGCTTCAACTGTCTGGAGGCGAAGGATATCACCTTGTTCCGCTGCATGAGCACACATCCCAAGCCCTGGCCTGAAGCATCGCTGAATATCTGAAAACCCTCTGGCCCATCCGGAAGTGCGAGTATGGGTGCCGAAATCAGCCGCTATTTTAGCTCCTGGAATGAAGCTTCACAGTCATCTGACCACTCATACACGACTCCCTTTTGAGTGAGGCGAGTCAGTGGCGATGCAATCTTCACGAAGTCTTTCACGAAGCGTCGATAGTATCCCGCCAAACCAAGAAAGCTTCTAATCTCGCTAGCAGACGCAGGCCTCTTCCAATCAGCAACGACTTCCACTTTCTTCGGGTCGACTGCAATGCCTTCGGACGAAATGATGTGACCAAGGAAGGATACGCTGCTGAGCCAAAATTCGCACTTACTCCGCTTCGCAAATAGCTGGTTCTCTCGAAGTGTCTGGAGCACGGTCCGCAGATGTTCTGCATGCTGCGCCCTGTCTTTCGAGTAGATGAGAATATCGTCAATAAAGTCTACCACAAATTTATCAAGGAAGGGTCGAAACACCCGATTCATTAGGTCCATGAAGGCGGCAGGGGCGTTTGTCAGGCCGAATGGCATCACCAGGAACTCATAGTGGCCGTACCGAGTGCGAAAGGCTGACTTTTGCACGTCGTCCGACTTGATCTTGAGCTGATGATAGCCCGAGCGGAGATCAATCTTCGAAAATACCGAGGCGCCTTGCAGTTGATCGAATAAGTCGTCTATGCGGGGCAAAGGATACTTGTTCCGGATGGTGGCCTTGTTCAGCTCTCGGTAATCGACGCACAGACGCATGGACCCATCCTTTTTCTTCACGAACAACACGGGCGCTCCCCACGGTGAAACACTAGGCCGAATAAATCCCCTGTCGAGTAATTCTTGTAACTGGGTCTTGAGCTCCTTCAGCTCGGCGGGGGCCATTCTGTACGGAGCCTTTGAAATCGGTCGAGTATCGGGGAATGTATCGATGCTGAACTCGATCTTTCGGTCGGGAGGCATGCCGGGTAGCTCGTCCGGGAACACATCGGGGAATTCTGCCACAACGTCGGTCTGACCGACGTTTGCACCCTCCTGTCGCATGTCTCGGACGGACGCCAAGTAGCCTTCGCACCCAGAATGCAGCATCCTCCGAGCAGAGATTGTCGAGATCAACATGCAGGTCGATGACGCCTCACCACACGAAAAGCAGAATTCAGGCACTCCTGGTATGCGAAAAGTGACCGTCTTCCTGGCACAGTCTATGGTTGCGTTGCACGGCCCGAGCCAATCCATCCCTAGAATGATATCGAAGTCATTCATGTCTAGGACCATCACGTCCAAACCGATCTTTTGACCGCCGATACAGATAATCTCGTCGGTGCAGGCTAAATTAGTGAGTATTGGTGTGCCCGAAGGTGTACTCACGCTAAGGTCGAGGTCTAATGATACTAACGAAAATTTGTGCTCGGCGACAAAGTCTGCCGCTATGAAACTATGCGAAGCACCTGAATCAAATAATACGCGAGCAGGCACATTATTAAAACTAAGTATACCTGTCACGACTGTGTCTGATGCAAGCGCTTTATTCCGAGTCATGGCGTAGATGCGTCCTTGTGCATTCGGACGCCTGTCTTGATGGTTTGGTTGGGCAGGCGGAGTAGGTCGAGGCGCCTGCACTCGATTCTCCTGACGGTTTTGTTGGAGAAGGACATTGCGATTCGGTCGAGGATTCTGGCAGTCTCGGGCATAGTGACCCCTCCGCCCACAAGCATAGCACTCTGCCTTGGCAAAGCAGTGGTCTTTGGTATGCCCAAGCTGATGGCAATTCCTGCATCGTGGTAACGGGTTCTTGCCTTGGTAACCGCTAGTGTGTGGACGCTTTGACGCGTGATTGTTGCCTCCCGTATAGCTAGGACGTTTGTGATTGGAGTGGCGCACAACGTCTTCAGCACCGGAAGAAAGCATGCTCTCAAGACGGAGAGCGTGATTCAGAGCCTCGCCCGTGGTCTTGTACTCCGGGACGCCGACATGCGCACCAATAGATTGTCGCAGTCCCACTTCGAACCGTCGCACGCGGCACTCTTCAGTAGGCAGAAACGCACCAGCGAACTTGGACAATTTGTTGAACTCTGCGGTGTACTGTTGCACCGTCCTGCTCCCCTGCTTCAATGACATGAATTCATTTTCTTTTGCTTGGCGAACGGCGGACGGAAGGTACTCGAGTTCGAAAGCCTTGCGAAACGTGGCCCAAGAGATCGGCGCGGTAGTGTTGTCCGGTCGAATCGCTCGCTTGCGTACGGCCCACCAGTCATGCGCGTTCAACCGTAGTTGAAGTTGTGCGCAGGCGACTTGCTTTGATTCTTCGATGCCGAGAAGCTCGAAGTGGTCTTCTAGTTCTTCCAGCCAGTCGATCGCAATGGAAGGACCCTCGGTGCCGCTGAAAGAGGTACGACACGCCTTCTTGAATTCTGACACTTCGAAGTTGTACTTCTTTGGTGCCGCTGGTTGAAGCTCGCGCTCCGCCGTGTCGACTTCAATGGGTGGAATCGCCGGCACGGTAGTAGTAGGTACGGTGACGGTAGGTGCCGTCGCAGAATTTCCGTTGGCCGCAAACATCTGGACGATCTGCTGCAGGGTATCCATCTGCTTTTGTTGAAGTTTGATGTGCGCATCGAAGCGAGCTTCGAACTGGGCCTGTCGTTCCTCTACTCGTTGATGTCGGTTCTCGGACTGGTTCCGCTGCGCCTCCATCATGCGCAGCATCCTTTCGATGGTATCGTTAGAAGGTCCGGCCTGCGGACGATGCGAGCTACTAGAGCCGCTGGAAGCGCTCTGTTCTTGCTCGGCCGTGGGTTCCGCCACTTCTGCGATACGAAGGCAACGCATCAGTCTCAAATTATTACGGACTCATTGTATGGAACAACTTATCTCATCGTTGCGTGGTCAAAGGTTTGAAACTCTAGACGCGAGGCCAAAGGATGTAAAGCCGTGCTCTGATACCATTATGTCACGCTCCGATTCTGTCGAATCGATAGTCGTCCCCCGGGCGTGATGCCGTACGAACCTAAGTTGCGTTCGCACAAGGTATAGTTATAAGGTTATCCGAAACACAACATCAAATTAGAGTACGCAGAGAAATTGAATAACACATTTTGAAATGAAAATAGACTTTTCATTGATAATATGAACTTTACATAGACTTCTTTTTCTTTTACAATCATTGCCGCATGGGCTACAACATGACTTCGACTTACAAAAATGAACGCCGATGAGATAGTCGTTCCATACATTACACCCTTTTTATACAAGCAAAAACTAATACATATTTCCACCTGCTATGGCGGGAAGTCGAGTCGTCATTTTTCTTTGGACTGATGTGCGGGTCTTCTTCAAAAGGAAATCCAGAAAAACAAGCCTTCACACGGACGAGGCTTCAAAAGAGTTCACGCCGCCTTGAGCTTTAGTTGGCACGTCCTTCGTAGTTCGGGGTACCTGCGTGGAGAGCGAGGATCAGTACATTACACTTTGTACTGGTACGTGGCTATTTAAATTCCAAGCTCTCATTTGGTTGAAGAGTTTATATGACATTAGAGTATGAATGTTTCTAGCCATCCTAATGAATTTCCAAACAAGTAATGACAAGCATAGTGAACTTTACGTTGAAACTTATCCCGGCGGACCGCGTCGCGCCTTATGAAACTTACCATGTTCTTTCCTTTCAATTGTTATCTTTTGCATATTAAGTGCTATACTTCGTGTGTTGGTCACTGGCTCCCAGAGCCATTGTGGACTCCTTTTTGCTTTGATTAGACGAGGCCCTTTCAGCGCGAGTAGCGAGCCCCGCTGCAAGTTCTCGCCTAACGTTGTGCCCAGCACAGCTTTTGTATTTGTTTCCTTTCTTGGCCGCAACAGTCCCGTGGCCCCGGGTTGCCGTTCGGAGAAACTCTACCTTGTCGACAAGTTGTCCATGACCGTGCAAAGACCATTTTTTTTCTTCTTCTTTTTAGTTATTAAGACATAGCCTACCATTCTCTTTGGAAACTCAATTCTTTTTCCTGTGTTTGTGCCTTTCGTGCCTTTCGTGCCTTTCGTACCTTTCATTTATCTTTTTCTTCGTACCAACACTATCGATTTGCCTAAGAAGGGGGTCGAGAAGAGAAGGGTCAGCCACTCACCTTGAGTTTACCTTGGCGAGCGAACTTGTTGGTCGGGCTAGACGTCGCCTACGCGATTACCTGAAATTGCACAAGCAACCGATTAGAACACTGCATTATTCAAAGAGTTCGATAGGAAATGCGAGTTCGAAATGCAAGCCATGAAAACCATCGAAAACATCCACGAAACGCATTCAGAAAACAAAGCCAAAACCAACGCAAGCGGCATGAAAAGCAGAGCAACGGGAGGTCTCTTCCGACTCAGCCGCAGAGTCAATCCTCGAGGCACAACCCGCTGAATATGGGACTTGGTTCCGAAGAAGACATTCCATAACGAGGAATGGATCTTAATTCAACCGTTCCCGTTCGATCGATTCGGTCGATCCCGACCTATCGGTCTCGGCCGAATCAATAGTGACAGTGTTCCTTTCTCGCGCACCCCGCGGACAGAGTACGGGGCACGATGTAGGGACGGGGCACTACAATAGTCGACAGACTCACCAAGGTAGCTCATTTTCTTTCTTTCAGGGTTGGTCAGTCGACATATCAGCTTACAGAGATGTATCTCAGGCAGATAGTCAGGTTGCATGGAGTACCAGTCAGTATTATATCTGACAGAGATTCCAGATTCACATCGCACTTTTGGTAGAGCCTTTAGAAAAGTTTGGGGACTCGTCTCAAGTTTAGTTCAGCTTATCATCCGCAAACAAATGGTCAGTCGAGCGCACGATCCAGACTCTTGAAGATATGTTGCATTCATGTACACTTGACTTTGATGGTTCGTGGAAAGATCACCTACATCTCGTGGAGTTCTCCTATAACAACAGTTTCCAGGCCAATATCCAGATGGCACCCTATGAGGCCTTGTACGGCAGAAAGTGCAGATCTTCTTTAGCTTGGGACGATATAGGCGAGAGGCAAATGCTTGATCCAGAGATGGTAATACGGACTATTGAGGTGGTCGGGCAAGTCAGAGATCATCTTCGAGTTGCACAAGATCGCCAGCGTCATTGGGCCGATTCTCATCGGCATCCCCTTGAATTTTCTGTCGACGACCATGTATTCATCAGGATCTCGCCTACCCATGGCATCATTCATTTTGGCGTACGAAAAAAGCTTAGTCCTAGGTATATAGGGCCATTCGACATTCTTGAGCGAGTAGGTGATGTGTCCTATCGTCTCGCTCTTCCGCCGTCGTTACATGAGGTGCATGATATCTTCCATGTATCCCAATTGCGACGGTATATCCCGGATCCGAGTCATGTCCTTGATCATTCGGAATTAGTTATTGGTGCCAACCTTTCGTATGAGGAGAGATCCGTATCCATATTGGACTGAAGAGAGAAGATACTCAAAAACATGACTATCAAGTTAGTCCGTGTTGCTTGGGGTCATCACTCTTTGGGTGAGTCAATGTGGGAGCGTGAGGATGACATCCGATCGCGATATCCCGACCTGTTTGACTCGTGAGGTATAATGTCTTCCATATGCCTCATGCCTTCGATTCCTTGCCTGCATGATTGATTGTTCGATTGATTGCTTAGTTATATCTTGCCTGTGATTAGTATAGCTTGCTCGACATCTCTGGCCTCTTGATTAAATTTCGAGGACGGAATTCTTTTAAGGTGGGTAGAGTTGTCACCCTCGGTTTTCTTTATACGTATTTTGGTATACGTGTACGTACCCCGGAACCCTATTTCGACTTGTCCTGGCTGGCTAGTCTTGGGTTTCTTGTATTTGCATGGGTCAGTTGGCATTTCATGGCTCGTGTGGTTTATTCTGGCTGGGGCATGCATTGGGTTCGATTGGGTTCGGTCTGGTTGGGTTTGGTTTGGGTTAGTATGCAAACCCCTACCTACCATCATCCCCTATTTATTAACCTAACAACCCTTCTCTCTTCTCATTCATTTCCCATTAATACTCTTTTTCTTTATTTCTCCACCGATCTCCTGCAGTAGGCAAGTGCAACTTGCTTCATGGAGGAACTCAATTTTCGTTGTTCCATTGTCTTCCTCACGAGAGTCTAAGACACTTTAGTACTTAGCATTTTAAATTTCCATGGTTCATTTCATGTAGATCTAAGTTTTAGTATTTTGATATTCATGGTTTTGATCTGCTGAACTTGGTTGTTTCCGAAAATGGAGAGTTCCATGTGGTAGGAATTTCGATTTTACGCAAGTTTGGCTTTTGAATGGCTGGATTTCATCAAGTCTTGGCCGAGATGGGGTTCTAGAGTTCTTGAGTCTCCATGGCTGCAAGTCTCGGCCTTGGAGAGAAGACGAGCCTTTTTACGCACACGTTCATATGTGCCTGCATAGTGGCTTTCCTTTACGCCCACGTTTTTATGTGCCAGCGTAGCATCTCCTTCTTTACGCACACGTTTTCACGTGTCTGTGTAGTGTCTCCTTTTTTTACGCACATGCCTTGCGTGCCCGTGTAACCTGATTCTACGTCGAGCTCATTCGAGCTCTACACAAGGGCTACTCCCGCTCGCGTAGAGTCTCGCGTGCGTAGAGCCTCGCGTAGAGTCTCGCGTGCGTAGAACCTCGCGTAGAGTCTCCCGTACGTAGAGTCCCGTCCAAGTGCTCGCGCGCGTAGAGTTCCTTCACGTAGAGTGCCTGCTCGCGTAGGGTGCTTGCTCGCGTAGAGGGGTCCTTCCTTGGTCTTGCTCGCGTAAAGCCATTTTTACGCTCGGGTCCTCCCCCCTAGCCTAGCATAGTTTCTCTCGCGTAGAGGCTTTGAGCCCCCATGCGTACCCGTAGGCCTTTGGCTTGCACCCTCTTATCACAGACTTGATAACCATGACTTGATTGGACTGATAATTGTACATGGCATGATATGACAAGTACTGACATGACATGGCATGACATAACAAGACATGACAAGCAAGCATGATGGAAATTATTGAATGCTGTTGCGACGGCTAGCATGACATGACAAGAATGAATGGCCTGGACACCATGGACGATCGTGTTTGTACAAATGAACCAGTACTGTCTCACATCATATCTAGGACAGGGACCCCTGAGTACCACGGTCAGGGGTACCTACTTAAACTGACTAAGGCTAATAACTAGAATAATCCAGTAGTCATGAAAAGATTTTCCAGCTACAAGCAATCCCGTTATCTGGGTGCCCCATCATGGGATCTATAGCCTGCCGTCGAGTATGGCACATTTCTAGCACACTGTCATGTGTTGCACCCTTCAAGCTACTTAAGGGTATATGCGTTTCCTGGACGATGTATCCACATGAATTCAACCCCTAATTTGCGTCCGGATAGCCTGGATGGTCTGTGGGGCTTATGGCTATGGAACAATCTCATTGCACCTTGCTTGTAACTAGGCCTGTGATAACCCTAGTTAGTTAAAGTATCAAGCCGTACTTACTGCTTGGCCGTGATAGATTGGATGGAGTCTAACCCAGTCTAGTCTTGTCCTAATTCTGTACAAGAATGTTACATGACCTGAATGCTTGTGCTTTACTTTATCGATAAATGGTAGGAAACCAAGTTCCGTTCAGACGAAGGGTTGCAACTCCTGTCCTTATTTGGTTTAAGGGTTGTAACTTGGTTATCTGAATAGTCCCATGGTTATCTTATCGTATATCATCATGATTTTCCCTATTTTCAATCTTTATTATATAATTATGTTTTGTGCTAATTGTTGGTTTTATTTCTTAAGTGAAGCCTCCTTTGTGGCACTTGCTCTTTCTGGGATCTGACCCAGCTGGTTTTGTACGGCCAGATACCGGAGCAGCTCCAGTGGATCTTCCTACCTTCCAGCCAGATTGTGACCACCAGGCGTAACCCTGGCAACGAGTGGGTTTTATTTTTGGCTCTCCCACTCCATTGTAAATTATTCTTTTGAGGCGTTTAGCCGCCGAGCAAGTGTTAGCTCGTTTGTAACTTTACTTACTGTCTGCCTACGAGCTGTAACATGATTGACAAATCCTAAGGTTGATCATGTATGACTGAAACTTTTGCTAGTCCTCACATTTTGTATGACTAGCTTTATGATCATCCAAATATGTAATGTATGGAATGTCTTACTATTGTATATTTTGTGCTCTAACATCTTGTAACATTTACTTACTTGCTTGAGATTGAGACAATAGGCTTGTTCATGACCATAAGAGGCTGATGGCTTATAGTTAAACCCTCATGTATCTAGACAGCCATGACCGTATAGCGAGGTAGATTATACTTCAATATACGTAGCTGGCTGTGTCCGCCCCCGCTCTCCAGTATTCTGGTTCTGGGGCGTGACAGCTTCCACCTCCTTGTCGAAGGATGTCGTCATGGTCGCCGTCGGTCGCTTCGAAACTCCTCTCTGGGGATCCTCCAAGTCTTCATGGTACGGCTTCAAGCAACTTGCATGGAAGACTGAATGAATCTTCAGCTTGGCAGGGAGTTCGAGCTTGTAGGCCACCTTGCCTACATTCTTGAGCACGGGGAAGGGGCTTTCATACTTCCGGATTAGTCCTTTGTGCACCTCACGGAATACCTTTAACTGTTGCGGTTGTAGCTTCACCAGCACCATGCCCCCTCCTTGTACTCGACCGGCCTTCGCTTCGCGTCGGCCTACTTCTTCATCTTCCTCGCGGCCTTCTCCATAAATGTCTTGGCAATGTCCGCTTTGCCTTGAAATTTGAAGTAAACTGGTTGGCCGCGGGACTTCTACTCGAGGATCCCGTACTCAGCGTGTACGGGACAAGCGGTTGGCGACCCATCACCAACTCGAATGGACTGTTGTGCGACGACTCACTCCATTGAAGATTGTAGCAGAACTGAGCGACGTCGAGGTGATGCACCCAATCCCTCTGGTTGACACTCACAAAGAGCCTCAAGTACTCCTTGAGTAGCGAGTTGACCCGTTCGGTCTGTCCGTCCGTCTGCGGGTGGAAGCTGGTCGAGAAGTGTAAGTTCGTCCCGAGGATTTTGAACACTTCCGTCAAGAACTTCCCCGTGAAGCGAGGATCTCGGTCGCTGACAATGTTGAACGGAATGCCCCAAAATTTCACCACGTGGCTGATGAACAGTCGCACGGCCTCCTCTGCTGTGCAGTCCGTCGAAGCAGCAATGAAGGTCGCATACTTTGAGAACCGGTCCACCACCACGAGAATGGACCCAAGCGCCCCCACTTTCGGCAGGACGGAGATGAAGTCCATCGATATGCTCTCCCATGGCTGACTTGGCACGGGAAGAGGCTCCAGCAGGCCCCCGGGCTTCTGATGGTCCACCTTATCCTGTTGGCACACAAGACAAACGAATATAGTCCTCCACATCTTCGCGCATACGAGGCCAGTAGTATGCGGCCTCCAGCAGCGCCAAGGTTCGCTTCTGCCCCGGGTGTCCAGCCTACTTCGTGTCATAGCACTCCTTGAGCAGCTATCTCCGTAAGCCACTCCACCTAGGCACGACCACCCTATCGCCCTTGGTGTAGAGAAGTCCGTCTTTCAGCCAGAACCTTCTCGTTTTGCCCTCCTTGGAAAGCTTCACTATGGCCAGTGTTAGTGGGTCCTCCATGATACCCACTCGAATACGGTCCACAATATCTCCTTTGAGCAAGCACACAGATGCGAGCTCGGCCTTCCTGCTAAGCACATCGGCCACCTGATTTTCCTTGTCGGGTTTGTACTGCAACTCCATGTCAAACTCGGCTAGGAAATCTTGCCATCTCGCCTGCTTCGGAGATAGCTTCTTCTGGGACTGGAAGTAGCTCGTGGCAACATTGTCCGTCATGACCACGAACTTGGTGCCGATAAGGTAGTGCCGCCATGTCCTCAAGCTATGCACGACCGCGATCATCTCTTTCTCCTGTACCGTGTAGCGCCGCTCAGTGTCATTCAACTTGCGGCTCTCGAACGCGATGGGGTGCCCTTCCTGTACCAACACCCCACCGATGGCAAAGTCGGACGCGTCCGTCTGTACTTCGAACGCCTTGGAGTAGTCCGGTAGAGACAAGACCAGCTCCTCCGTCACAGTCCGCTTCAGTGCCTCGAATGCCTCCTCGCATCGGGGCATCCAGCTCCACGTCCGATCCTTCCACAGTAGATCGGTCAGAGGTGCTGCGATGGCGGAATATCCTCGGATGAACTGACGGTAGTAGTTTGTCAAGCCAACAAGACCGACAGAGACAAGACCGGCTCCTCCGTCATAGCCCGCTTCAGTGCCTCGAATGCCTCCTCGCATCGGGGCATCCAGCTCCACGTCCGATCCTGCCACAGTAGATCGGTCAGAGGCGCTGCGATGGCAGAATATCCTCGGATGAACTATCGGTAGTAGTTTGCCAAGCCAAGGAACGATCACAGCTCCGTCGTCCTGGTGGAAGCCTCCCACTCCCGTATGGACTGGACCTTTGTGCCATCCATCCATATCTTGCCATGCCCGATCCAGTGCCCCAAGAGCGACACCTCTTCTTATGCAAATGAGCACTTCTCCCGCTTGACGAAGAGTTCGTTCTCCCTCAGCACTTGGAAAACGGTCTTCAAATGCTCGATGTGCTCCTCCATCGTGTTTGAGTACACGACGATGTCGTTGAGGTAGACTATGACGAACCGATCCAGGTAGGGGTGGAAGAGCTTGTTCATCAAAGTACAAAAAGTCGCAGGAGCATTTGTTAAACCAAAAGGCATAACCATAAACTCATATGCGCCATACCTTGTGACGCACGTCGTCTTAGCCTCGTCGTCCTCCGCAATCCGGACTTGATAATACCCCAAACGCAGATCAAGTTTGGAGAAGTATCTCGCGCCACCTAATTGGTCGAATAAGTCTGCCACCAACGGGATGGGATATTTGTTCTTGACGGTTACCTTGTTTAGTGCACGATATTCGATGCACAAACGAAGGCTTCCATCCTTATTCTTCTGGAACAACACCGGTGCACCATATGGGGCCTTCGATGGTCTGATGAATCCCGCGTCCAGCAGCTCCTTGAGTTGCTTCTTCAACTCGTCTAGCTCGGGCGGGGCCATGCGATATGGAGCCATGGTGAGCGGCTTCGTGTCCGGCTCCAACTCGAAGGCGTGGTCTACCACCCTCCGTGGAGGTAGCCTCTTTGGCAACTCCTTTGACATGACGTCCCCGAACTCCGCAAGGACGTCATCGATCTCATGTGGAAGATTCCCCTGCACGGATGCTTCCTCCGTCTTGAGCACCGCAAGGTAGGTCATCTCTCCGTGTCGCATCCCCTTCTTGAGTTGTAGTACGGAGAGAGCCTTCCCCTTCGTAAGCTCGCCTCGTATAGCTGTCACCATGCACGGAGAGCTCTCCTCCATGATTTCGACGACTCCCAGATGCGGCATTGGGACTCCCTTTGCCGAAGTAAGGAAGTACATCCCGAGGATCATGTTGAAGTCATCCAGTGGTGCTGCCGTGAGACTGGTGACACCCGTCCAGTCTTCCACTTGGATCTTCACTCCTTTGGCCACCTCCTGCATGGGGTGAGCCTCAGAGTTGACTGCCTTTATCGTGCTTGAGTCTTTTTCCAACACCAGACCCAAGCGTTGGACCTCTGCGTTTGAGATAAAGTTTTGGGTTGCCCCTGTGTCGACTATCATCCTGGTGTTGTGGCCGTTGATCTTCACGTCTGCGTACATCAGCTCTCGATTCGGGGTCTTGGACACTACCGTCTTGCTCTTCAAAGCATTCAACAGGTGCAAGGCACCCATGTGAGCCCCTTCTTAGGCTCCTCGTCCTTGGCCTCCTCGCCTTGGACCGTATTTACCCTCTTGCCTTTGTTCGGGCAATCTCGTGCGAAGTGATTCCCTCCGCACAGGAAGCATTTAATCTTTCGCTCCATCGAATGCTTTGCGTGTGGCCTGTCCTTCGGCGGGCTTCCCTTTCCATTGTTATTCTTCGCTCCCCCACCATTGAACTTGGTGATGGTCATTTCCTTGGGCTTTGGGACATCATTCCGTCGATACTCCATCAGCTTTTCGGCTGTCGCGATAGCCGCATTCACATCTGACACATCTTGTCTCTGCAATTCTTATGCCACCCATGGTTGTAGACCCTCCAGAAAGTGGAACATGCGATCCTCTTCACCCATAGTGGAAATGGAAAGCATCAGGCGGGTGAACTCCGCCACATACTCCTTGACGGACCCGGTGTGTTTGAGTTGTCGCAAACTCTGTCTCGCGAGTACTCCACATTCTTCGGATAGAATTAAGACTTGATCACCTTCTTGAGATCCTCCCAAATCTCGACCGAGCAGAGCCCATTTTCGATATCGATGCACCTGTGTCGCCACCACAGCATAGCATCATCAGAGAAATATAGGGACGCTGCGTTTACCTTGTCGGTTTCATCCTCGATGTGGACCACCTTTAGGTAGTGTGATGCCTATAGTTCGTATTACGTATTTTGGAATACGTGTACGTAATCTGGCTCGTATTGCATGTCTCCTGGCTTGGTTCGGCTTGTTTGGGTTGGCTTGGTTCGGCTTGGGTTGCTTATTGGTTCATCATGAACCAAGGGAAGAACCCTACCTACCCCCAACCTCACCATTTATTAATCCCACTCTCTTCTCTCTCCTCATTATCACTTCAATAACTGTCACCCTCACTTTTCCAAGATAGGGGTAAAATGGTAATTTTCCATTTTAGAATATTTTTGGGAATATTATTTCATGAATATTAATATTTAATTATTATAGAAGTCGGGTTCGAATTTTATCGCATTCCGACTTAATTTGGGACTCTAGAGAATTTTGACTTGAGTTGTGATTAGCACATTAATTAGCCATGGTCCACCATACTTGACATTTAGGTTTAGGAGTTTGGACTAATCCCCCATGAGTATTTAGGCTTAATTATGATTTTTATTTAGTTATAACTAACCCCCAAAACCAAATTAGGAGCTAACTTAGCTAGGAAGTAAAGGGAGGGGCAAACTTGTAAATTGTAAGTTGCCCCAAACCCTTTCCAATAGGGCCGGCCACCCCTCCCTCTTTTTTTCTTCTTCACTTCAAAATTTCTTCTTCTTCTTCTTCTCCAAGTTTCTTTCAAAAAGCAAGAATAGAAATCCTTAGATTTCATCTCAAAATAAACTTCCTCTTCCTATTTTTCTTCCATCCAACTCTTCCTCTATCCCAAGTGAAGCTTCTCCAAGCTTTTGGGAGCAAGAAGTGCAAGAGTGTGTCCTAAATAATTTATTGTGTCGGAGCCGTGTCGGAGGACTTTCGAATCGGAAATCCATCTTCCGATAGGTACAACCTATCCTCTTATCTATTCTTTTCATCATGTAAACTAGATTGGATCCCGTAGGATTGATCCCCGTGTTTGTGTCCCTATTCGTGTCAAGTTTGAGTCTGTTTGGAGTGTCCTAGGAGAAGTTTGGGTTTGTGATTGTGTCCTTGAGTTTTCCCCAAATTTGGACACTTCTAGAATAATTAGGTTTTGCCTCTAAGTGGTTTAGGCACTCCTAAACTTATTGTGTTAGTGTGTGTGTGTGTCTCTATATATGTATATATATGAGAGTGTGTCTATATATATATATATACACATGTGTGTGTGTGTGTTAATATATATATATATATATATATATATGTGTGTGTGTGTGTGTGTGTGTGTGTGTGTGTGTGTGTGTGTGTGTGTGTGTGTTTATATGAATTAGAGAGTTTTAGAGAGAATAGAGGAGTTTTGAGGGGAGATTAGAAGGGAAAGAGAGGAAAGAAGAGGGGAATAAGAAGGAGAGTACCAACAGCAGCTAGGGGGGCCAAGGGGCTGGTGCCTCCCCTCCAACACAGCAGCAGCAGCTGCAATTGCATCAGCAGGCAGCAGCAGCATTAGCAGCAGTAGGCAGCAATAGTAGCAGCCTAGCACCCCCCCTTTTAACCCCCAATTCACCAACCTATATACCTATATATATATACATATATATACCCCTATATACTCTATAAATACACCTATAAAACCCACTAAACTAACCCCTAAAACTAGTCCTAAGCGGGAGTGAAAAGTGAGATTGAGTGAGTGAATGTTTAGTGATTTAGAATTTAGTGAGAGGGTGATTTTGAGTTAGGAGCGTCGGAACGCATCCAAACTTGGAGGAGAATTAGTTAGTATGAAATAGAGTTTGCGGGTAGGCTCCTAGATTGAAATCGGGATTCCGTTTGGGAATTGGAGAAGAGTATCGCGCGATATCATTGAATATCTTGAGATACTCAAGATAACGGGTAAACGACCAATATGGACCGTAAGATGGACTGGATGTCCACTCTACCTAGAGAACTTGGTAGGTAATGATTGTATAGGCTAGTATCCTACTATCCTAGGAAGCCGGGAGTGGAATTCCTAAGGGAAGACCACTTGGCGTCAATGTTAGAGTGATTTAAGGGTACGTATATTAGAGGGTAATCGGGTAATTTCAAGATACGGGGTTCGGGTATTCGGATTGACTTGAAACTTAGGTGACTTGTTAGGTACACCCTACAAATGTCATTTTTGAACCAATTTTGGCTCGGTTGACCCAGAGTTGACTTTTTACCCAAAAGTCAACGATGAGTCAACACTTTGTCTAAATTTGACCAAATCCAAACTAGAGTTGACCAGTTGACCAAAAGTCAACTGTTGGTCAACATTTGACCAGTTTGACCTAGGGTTGACCTTGAGTTGACCAGAGTTGACAGGGTTGACCGGTTGACTAAAAGTCAACTGTAGGCCAACTCTTGACCCCGTTTGACTTGCTTCGACTTGATTTGACTTGCTATGACTGGTATGACCTAAAGTTGACTTAGTCTGACTTAGATTGACTTGATATGACTTAATTTGACCTAGATTGACTTGACAGGACTTAGTGTGACTCAGTGAGACCTAGTTTGACCTAGATTTTATATCATTCATCATAAATTATTCATAGTTTTGTTAAACCTAAATTAACATACAATATCTTATCTTTAGGTCTCTGATTACCACTCTGAGCATTGATATATCCTACAGCTCAGGACAGCAGGCGAGTACATTCACTGATAGTTTTTATTGTCTTGATATCTGCTATATCCGATTCAGTCGTAGTGTCTTACTTGATTCTCAGTCACGATAGTTCACGGACTAGTACACGTTGGATCATGACATGAGATGTTGTTCCTAGATTTCTGGGTATATTGGTACACTTCATGTCTTGTTCCCTGTACTTGTATAGACATCAATTTCTAAGGGGACTTGCTACCCTCTTATGGAATCATGTGCCATGACGTGTCATGTCCAGATCCATTATACTATTCGGGGATGGAGAATTATTAGGGGCTATGTGATCCAAGCCACCATGTCACTATTCTTGTTCTCGCGCCACTCTCCCCTCACGTAGGGTGTAGGAGATCCTATTTGTCTTGTGCTCGTTATCCAGGTTGGCTGGAATGACTTTCCGTTGAGGTCACCGCGTATTGCCGGGCTAAGTGGATAGCCTGTCCTATCACTTATCCCAAGCCGATCACATAACGCTCTAATAATTCAAGGCACATTTTATATTTACTTATCTTATCATATATCCTGCTCTGTTCTACATTCAGTACTTTCTTACCATGCTATGATATCCAGTTACTCACATGTTCTACATGTCTTTATATTGTAACTTGATTGGAGACTAAGCTCTGCTCAGAAGAAGAGTTACAACCCCGGTCCTTGTTTGGTTTAAGGGTTGTAACTCAGCTTCCGAACGGTTCCCAAGTCTTCATATATCTTTGTCTTGTAGTTCATTATACTGTCTCTTATAGAATTTGTTAATTCATATGGAACTGTTGTTAGTGCTTGTACTTGCTCATTTTCCTGACAGGATACCATTATGATATATTACAGATGATTCTGAGTCGGACTGCTTGACCTATTATGGGCTCGAGCTAGATGGAGTAGTCCAGGACCGTGGCCTTATAGTAGAGCCACTAGACTTTGTACTCCCAGAGTAGTGTAGATTAGCTAGGTTTGTCTGGACTGCGATCCAGCTAGTATTATCAGACTGTAGCTTTCTATGTTATATTTTGAGACCCTGTGATGTTGTATATATTTGGGCTTGTGTTGGATACTGGACTTATTTTCTTTTCATCTATCATATGTTTCCTTCTGTGCTATCTACCTTAGTTTTATCATGTGATTGAGACTGTATTGCTATGTCACCTCCATTCGGAGAGTATATACTGTACATGTACCTTTATATTGTTAGTCGTAGTATTTACAGACATTATAAACAGCGTTCTACCGCCGATACTGCGGCGTAGGTTGGACGTACCCACATGTTCGTGCCCCTCATAAGGGTACGGGTCGTGACACATTTTTGTGGTGGACCACACAGGTCCTGTGTCACAATTAGTACGATCTCGTGATGGTGCTCGACTTAGAGTACTAATTATGAGCCTGCAATTAGGACGTAGGACCTAGGATATGATAGGAGTTTCTCAATCACACCTAGGAGAATTTCCGATCTTTTTATTATCATGATTACTCTCCTTGTATTAAATTAACTGTCCTTCTTTGATAATATCTTCTCATCTGCCATATTGATCTCCTTGTTTCAATTCTTCTCCAGGATGATGAAGATGCACCCGCAAGCCACTGGATCGAGTAGCTTGCCCGAGAGATCTGACCAGGCTGAGGAGGAGGTTCACGAGACTGCCCCCAGTGATTCCACTATCCCGGAGGCCCTGGCAGTTGCACAGGGAGGTCTACCACCTCCACCCCAGAGGGTTTCGGTCGCTGTTCCAGAGATACTGCCGCCACCACCTCCGATACCGACGGATACACACCATATGTTCCTTCTCCTTCAGCAGATGATGGAGACACAGCGAGCCCAGGCAGAGGCGTCGCAGCGCTAGACGGAGGCATCACACCGTCAGATTGAGATGCTGAGGCAGAGCATGGAGAACTCGCATCAGCTTGCACTGGCAGCCGTGGAGAGAGTGGCACCGGGTACGGTATAGGGCCCTACTGGCCAGCAGCCGTACCAGCAGCAGTCTAGGCCAGGGACAGTATTAGACTTTAGGAAGATGAGCTCCAGGGACTTCACGGGCATGGAGGGCATCCATTATGCAGACGATTGGCTAGAGGATGTGCAGCGGAGCATGGAGCTGGCAGAGCTTCTAGAGGACTTTGGGTTTCAGCCGCAGCCAGCCGATTTTTCGACATCGCGCTGACATGGTACCGCACGGATCTCGTGCATCGGTGAGAGGGCTGACATGGAAGAACATCCGGAGGCTCTTCAAGGAGAAATTCTTCTCGGACGTGGCTCTTACAGCATTGGAGGGCCAGTTTGTGGGTCTAGTACAGGGGAACTCGTCGGTGGGCGAGTATGCAGCAGAGTTCTTCCGCCTTAGCAGGTTCGCTCCCGATCTGATCCAGGATGAGGGGCAGAAGGCTCGTAAGTTCCGTAGGGGACTTATTCATGCAGTGCGCACTCGTACCTCGGGTCGCCGTGACGCGACGTTCGATCAGATATTGATGGACGTGCAGATTGCAGAGAAGGACTTCGACCTCAAGCCGAAGAGGAGCGGTGATACCATGGGGGCGAGTTCCAGTGCGAGACCGGCCAAGCGCCCCCACTTTCAGCATCAGCAGAGGCCTTTTCAGCAGCAGCAACCTCTGTTACAGATTCAGCAGGCACCAGCGCGTGCCCAGCAGCACCAGGCACATGGACAGAGACCGGCTACTCCGTGCGGCTTCTGCGGGAAGCCGGGGCACACTAGGGAGGCTTACAGGAAGAGGTTGGGCGTCTGTCTATACTGTGGGGCGCCCGATCACCAGCTGAGGGATTGCCGCTTCCGTGGAGTCCGAGGAGGCCAGGACAGAGTGCAGCCGGCTAGAGGACCAACAGTTCAGCAGAGAGGTCCTCCACTTCAGACCCAGCAGCAGCGCTTTGTGCAGCACCAGAAGGGAGCACCTACGGGTAGGGTATTCGCTTTGGCAGCAGAGGAGGAGGTAGAGACCGTGGGAGATGTTGTAGCAGGTCATGTTCTCCTTGATTCTTTCCCTGCTTTTGTCTTATTTGATTCTGGAGCCACTCATAGTTTTGTGTCTGTTTCCTTTGCTCTGAGACACAATATTATTGCTGAATATATGGGTAGGACTTGCAAGATTATGACCGAAGGAGGCATTATCATGGTTAATAATATTTGCAAGGGATGGAGAGTCACCCTGAGAGGCCGGGACTTGAGTGTGTGTCTGCTTGTAATGCCCTTCCGAGGTACGGTATAGTACTCGGTATGGATTGGTTGAGCATGCACCATGCTAGTATTGATTGTAGAGGAGGCAGAGTTCTTTTTAGGCCGTCGGAAGAGCCAGAGTTCGAGTTAGCTCGAGGAGCAGCGGAGCCGGAGGCTGGATTCTGTGGAGCTTTGTTGGCGGGGCAGGATTTGCCACATCCGTTGATAACTGAGTTCTCGGATGTCTTTCCCGAAGAGTTGCCGGGGATGCCGCCAGACGGGGACATTGAGTTCTCTGTAGACTTGGTGCCGGGCCCCGAGCCCATTTCACAGCATGTCTATAGGGTCAACAACAGCGAGTTGATAGAGCTGAAGAAGCAAGTCGACGAGCTGCAGGACCAAGGGTTTATCAGATCTAGTTCTTCGTCCTGGGGAGCGCCAGTCCTGTTTGTGCCGAAGAAGGATGGTACGTCCCGTATTTGCATTGATTACCGGGCGCTCAACAACCTCACTATCAAGAATAGATACCCTTTGCCGAGGATCGACGATTTGTTCGATCAGCTGAGTGGGGCGAAGGTATTTTCGAAGATAGAATTGAGGTTCGGGTATCACCAACTGAAGGTGAGGCAGGATGACATTCCCAAGACGGCATTTCGGACTCGGTACGGCCAGTACGAGTTTACAGTGATGCCATTTGGGTTGACCAATGCTCCCGCGATATTCATGAACTTGATGAACAAGGTATTCCATCAGTACCTTGACAAGTTCGTGGTGGTCTTTATAGACGATATCTTGATCTATTCGAAGACGCAGGAGGAGCATGAGGAGCACTTGAGAGTTGTGTTAGAGACTCTGAGGAGGGAGCAACTCTACGAAAAGCTTTCGAAGTGTGAGTTCTTCTTGGACCAAGTCGAGTTCTTAGGTCATGTTGTGACCGAGCACGGGATCTCAGTGGACCAGAGAAAGATTTTAGCAGTTGAGTCTTGGTCTACGCCCAGTTCAGTTGCCGAGGTTCGGAGCTTTCTGGGTTTGGCTGGCTATTAACGGAAGTTCGTCCAGGACTTCTCGCGGATTGCAGAGCCGATGACTAGACTCACCAGGAAGGACGTGGAGTTCGTCTGGACTGTTAAGTGTCAGGATGCATTCGATGAGCTGAAGAGGAGGTTGACTTCAGCTCCGATCTTGACTTTGCCATCTGGGTCAGGTGGGTTCTCGATCTACAACGATGCTTCAGGGAAGGACTTGGGTTGTGTTCTTCAGCAGCACGGGAAGGTGATTGCCTATGCATCCAGGCAGTTACGTCCTCATAAGAAGAACTATCCTACTCATGATCTGGAGTTGGCCGCGGTTATTTTTGCTTTGAAGTTATGGAAGCATTACCTGTGCGGAGAGCGAGTTGAGATCTTCACAGATCACAAGAGCTTGAAGTACGTGTTCACTCAGAAAGAGCTGAACATACAGTAGAGGCGGTGGTTAGAGCTGATGAAGGACTTCGATATATCACTGCAGTACCATTCGGGGAAGGCCAACGTAGTTGTAGATGCCTTGAGCAGGTATCCAGTAGCTATGTTCTTGATGACAGATCGTCATCTTTTGGCCGACCTGGATAGTTTGGGTATCGAAGTCATCATTCCGGGCGTGGAGATCCAGATGTGGGGTTTGCAGATTCAGTCTGAGCTGATGGATAGAGTCAGGTCAGCACAATATGATGATGTTTTCCTGAGGAGCATCAGGGAGCAGGTGCGGACGGGTTTGCTCGACGATTTCTCTGTAGCCGAAGATGGGTCGTTGTGGCACGGTACTAGGCTGTGCGTTTCACGTGGAGAGCTTCGGGAGGAGATTCTTCAGAAGGCGCATCGCTCTCAGTATTCTATGCATCCTAGAGCCAACAAGATGTATAGGGACCTGAGAGAGCACGTGTGGTGGTATGGCATGAAGCGCAAGGTAGCTCAGTTTGTATCTCGTTGCCTTGTGTGTCAGCAGGTAAAGGCCGGAAGACAGAGACCAGGTGGATTGCTACAGCCGCTACCCATTTCCGAGTTGAAGTGGAAGCACATCACCATGGACTTTGTGTCTGGATTTTCACTATCGCCAGGAGGGAAAGACGCGGTTAGGGTCATCGTTGATAGATTGACCAAATCGGCCCACTTTTTGCCTTTTAAAGTGGGTTTGTCTACGGAGAGGCTGGCAGAGCTGTATGTTCGTCAGATCGTGAGATTATACGGGGTTTCGGTGAGCGTAGTTTTAGACCGGGATAGCCGATTTACTTTCCACTTCTGGAGGAGTTTGCAGGCTAGCTTGGGCACCTCGCTCAAGTTTAGTACCGCTTATCATCCTCATATAGACGGGCAGTCGGAGAGGACTATCCAGACCTTGGAGGATATGCTTCGCACATGTGTACTTGATCTCGGAGGTTCTTGGGAGGACCATCTTCACCTGGTAGAATTTGCTTACAACAACAGCTACCAGGCCAGTATAGAGATGTCGTCATTTGAGGCTCTATATGGACGGAGATGCCGTACTTCTTTGTCTTGGGACGACGTCGGCGAGAGGGCGCTTCTTGGGCCGGAGATGGTTGTGGATGCGGCCGAAAAGGTCAGATTGATTAGAGACAGACTTCGGGTGGCTCAGGATAGGCAGCGGTATTGGGCCGGTAGTTACCGGAGACCGTTAGAGTTCGAGGTTAGTTTCAGTTTCCTGTCGTATTTGTTTGTGATTATTGTTTAGTCTATGTGCTGAGTTTTGTCTTATGTCTAGGTTGGTGACATGGTGTTTTTGAGGATATCCCCGACACGTGGCACGATTCGCTTTGGCGGCGGTGGGAAGCTCAGTCCGTGCTACATCGGACCTTTCACCATCATAGAGAGGATCGGTGCAGTAGCCTACTGACTGGACTTGTCGACTAGGCTCGAGGGAGTGCACAACGTGTTTCACGTATCTCAGCTGAGGCGGTACGTGGCAGACCCTAGCCATATATTGGACCATTCAGCGATACAGGTGGGACCTACTCTCAGTTATCCAGAACAGCCGGTGGTGATTCTGGATCGCAGGCAGAAGGTGCTCCGAAACCAGGTCATACCCTTGGTTCGAGTTGCATGGAGACATCACTCTCCAGGTGAGTCTACCTGGGAGAGGAAGGACGACATGCGGGAGTGTTTCCCCTATCTTTTCGCACCCTGAGGTATAAATCCATTCTTTTGTTTTACTGTTTGTGATTTCCTGTGTTTGTTGTCTTCAATTTCGAGGACGAAATTTTTTTTAAAGTGGATAGACTTGTCACCCTCACTTTTCCAAGATAGGGATAAAATGATAATTTTCCATTTTAGAATATTTTTGGGAATTTTATTTCGTGAATATTAATATTTAATGATTATAGAAGTCGGGTTCGAATTTTATCGCATTCCGACTTAATTCGGGACTCCGAGAAATTTCGACTTGAGTTGTGATTAGCACATTAATTAGCCATGGCCCACCATACTTGACATTTAGGTTTAGGAGTTTGGACTAATCCCCCATGAGTATTTAGGTTTAATTATAATTTTTATTTAGTTTTAACTAACCCCCAAAACTAAATTAGGAGCTAACTTAGCTAGGAATTAAAGGGAGGGGCAAACTTATAAATTACAAGTTGCCCCAAACCCTTTCCAATAGGGCCGGCCACCCCTCCCTCTTTCTTTCTTCTTCACTTCAAAATTTCTTCTTCTTCTTCTCCAAGTTTCTCTCAAAAAGCAAGAATAGAAATCCTTGTATTTCATCTCAAAATAAACTCCTCTTCCCACTTTTCTTCCATCCAACTCTTCCTCTACCCCAAGTGAAGCTTCTCCAAGTTTTTGGGAGCAAGAAGTACAAGGGTGTGTCCTAAACAATTCATTATGTCAGAGCCGTGTCGGAGGACTTTCGAATCGGGAATCTATCTCCCGATATGTACAACCTATCCTCTAATCTATTCTTTTTATCATGTAAACTAGATTGGACACCGTAGGATTGATCCCCGTGTTTGTGTCCCTATTCGTGTCAAGTTTGAGTCCGTTTGGAATATCCTAGGAGAAGTTTGGGTTTGTGATTGTGTCCTTGAGTTTTCCCCAAATTTGGACACTTCTAGAATAATTAGGTTTTGCCTCTAAGTGGTTAAGGCACTCCTAAACTTATTGTGTTAGTGTGTGTGTGTGTGTGTCTCTATATATGTATATATATGAGAGTGTGTCTATATATATATATATATATATATATATATATATATATATATATATATATATATATATATATATACACATGTGTGTGTGTTAATATATATATATATGTGTGTGTGTGTGTGTGTGTATTTATATATATAGAGAGGGGGATGAATATGATTTGTGTGTGTGTGTGTGTGTGTGATTATATGAATTAGAGAGAATAGAGGAGTTTTGAGGGGAGGTTAGAAGGAAAAGAGAGGGAAGAAGAGGGGGATAAGAAGGAGAGCACCAACAGCAGGGGGCCAAGGGGCTGCTACCCCCCCCCCCCCCCCCTCCCCAATACAGCAGCAGCAGCTGCTGCAATTGCAGCAGCAGGCAGCAGCACTAGCAGCCTAGCACCCCCCCTTTTGACCCCCAATTCACCCACCTATATACCTATATATATATATACATATATATACCCCTATATATACTCTATAAATACACCTATAAAATCTACTAAACTAACCCCTAAAACTAGTCCTAAGTGGGAGTGAAAAGTGAGATTGAGTGAGTGAATGTTGAGTGATTTAGAATTTAGTGAGAGGGTGATTTTGAGTTAGGAGCATCGGAACGCATCCAAACTTGGAGGGGACTTAGTTAGTATGAAATAGAGTTTGCGGGTAGGCTCCTAGGTTGAAATCGGGATTCCGTTTGGGAATTGGAGAAGAGTATCGCGCGATATCATTGAATATCTTGAGATACTCAAGATAACGGATAAACGACTAATATGGACCGTAAGATGGACTGGATGTCCACTCTACCTAGAGAACTTGGTAGGTGATGATTGTATAGGCTAATATCCTACTACCCTAGGAAGTCGGGAGTGGAATTCCTAAGGGAAGGCCACTTGGCGTCAATGTTAGAGTGGTTTAAGGGTATGTGTATTAGAGGGTAATCGGGTAATTTCAAGATACGGGGTTCGGGTATTCGGATTGACTTGAAACTTAGGTGACTTGTTAGGTACACCCTACAAATGTCATTTTTGAACCAATTTTGGCTCGGTTGACCCAGAGTTGACTTTTTACCCAAAAGTCAACGATGAGTCAACACTTTGTCTAAATTTGACCAAATCCAAACTAGAGTTGACCAGTTGACCAAAAGTCAACTGTTGGTCAACATTTGACCAGTTTGACCTAGGGTTGACCTAGAGTTGACCATAGTTGACCAGGGTTGACCAGTTGACTAAAAGTCAACTGTAGGCCAACTCTTGACCCCGTTTGACTTGCTTCGACTTGATTTGACTTGCTATGACTGGTATGACCTAGAGTTGACTTAGTCTGACTTAGATTGACTTGATATGAATTAATTTGACCTAGATTGACTTGACAGGACTTAGTGTGACTCAGTGAGACCTAGTTTGACCTAGATTTCATATCATTCATCATAAATCATTCATAATTTTGTTAAACCTAAATTAACATGCAATATCTCATCTTTAGGTATCTGATTACCACTCTGAGCATTGATATACCCTACAGCTCAGGACAGCAGGCGAGTACATTCACTGATAGTTTTTATTGTCTTGATATCTGCTATATCTGATTCAGTCGTAGTGTCTTACTTGATTCTCAGTCACGATAGTTCACGGACTAGTACACGTTGGATCATGACATGAGATGCTGTTCCTAGATTTCTAGGTATATTGGTACACTTCATGTCTTGTTCCCTGTACTTGTATAGACACTGATTTCTAAGGGGACTTGCTACCCTCTTATGGAATCACGTGCCATGACGTGTCATGTCCAGATCCATTATACTATTCGGGGATGGGGAATTATTAGGGGCTATGTGATCCAAGCCACCATATCACTATTCTTGTGCTTACGCCACTCTTCCCTCATGTAGGGTATAGTGAGATCCTATTTGCCTTGTGCTCGTTACCCAGGTTGGCCGGCATGATTTTTCGTTGAGGTCACCGCGGATTGTCGGGCCAAGTGAATATCCTGACATGTCACTTATCCCAAGCCGGTCACATAATGCTCTAATAATTCAAGGCACATTTTATATTTACTTATCTTATCATATATCCTGCTATGTTCTACATTCAGTACTTTCTCACCATGCTATGATATCCAGTTACTCACATGTTCTACATGTCTTTATATTATACCTTGATTGGAGACTAAGCTCTGTTCGGGAGAAGGAGTTACAACCTCGGTCCTTGTTTGGTTTAAGGGTTGTAACTCAGCTTCTGAACGGTTCCCAAGTCTTCATATATCTTTGTCTTGTAGTTCATTATACTGTCTCTTATAGAATTTGTCAATTCATATGGAACTGTTGTTAGTGCTTGTACTTGCTCATTTTCCTGACAGGATACCGTTATGATATATTACAGATGATTCTGAGTCGGACTGCTCGACCTATTATGGGCTCGAGCAAGATGGAGTAGTCTAGGACCGTGGCCTTATAGTAGAGCCACTAGACTTTGTACTTGTCAACCCCTTGACCAAATTTTACCCTCATATTTTTTTCCTATTTATTCATTATTTTTGTCTCATATAATAGTTGTGTTTACATGATTTAATTGAAATATCAATAGAAAAGTCCAAAGGATTATATATATGATGACAGGGACTTTATTGCCAAAGGTCATAACTCAAATTTCAGCTATATAGCCGAACCCCTCTGCATTCAAATTTAATTTGAAATCCTGTTTAATTGTTTTTATGACACTTGGTTATTTAAACCATATTCCTATGTATACAAACATCTATAGTGGGAGTTTTCTTGCAAACAATTAGTTTCCAGGGACCCAAGCCTAAAGGGCTTATGAGTAAGTTCCTAACCCAAGTCATGAATGTTGTAGCATTCAAATTTTTCCCATTCTAAATTCCCTGCTAGAGACCGACCCTCGAACCTTTTAGCCAATTCCAAGTCTCAGTTGATCAGACCAAATCCTAGATGGAAATCCTTTTAAATAGGATTTGAATACTCAATTGATAATCTCTAACAGATTTAAATACACCGACCCTTATCCTTTCCCTTCCCGCCTGTATACTTATTGATTTGGAGATATTCATGATCAAGGATTCGAACAAAAGGGAGAGAGAGGAAACCCTAGAGAGACCCCTGTTTCCATCGAGCAACAGAGAAAGGAATCCCACCAAGGTAAGCTTCTTTCCCATAACTATGGAACATTGTTGAGATCTTATATTTTATTAAGTGTTAACAAGACCTAAAGAATACAAGTAGATCGTGTCTTAGCTATAAGATGATCCCTTGAAATCATGGTTAATGTTGAGGATACTCACCACACCGACACCAAGAACTCATCAGAGTCCCAACATATTACACCATCTGCAACCCTGTGTATCAGCAACCGGATACAAAGGGTATGACCCCAAGAACCGAGCAAATCCATAGGGTAGGGTAGTATATCGATATCTGACACAGGGGACCGGTACCTTGTCTGGCAATCCAGAAAAACCTGGGTCCTACGATACAGTGTTCATGTTCAAAATTGTTGGTAACCTATGCACTAGGTATATGGTATTATAGAACACCAGTATCTCGATAATAAGATATAACTCTGTGAGGAATACTCCTAAACTGTACACTCAGATACCAGTTTCTCATCCACAAGGTTAGCCTGCACTTCAATTCACCACTGTTACAATTCAGAATTAATACTCAGGATATGGTTCAGGCCATATCAGTCACTGTACTCATCTGGGTCAGTTTCAGGAAGAATACCCATTAAATAGGATTTGATATCAGGCCGAGTAAGCTATGGTATTATCAAGTTACCTTCAGAGCTGGAAAACTTTCCTGGTATCAGAGCAGCGCTGAGCATACTCGGATAGTGGTTCAACTTCAGATACAATAGGATACCGAGAAGAAAGTATCAGCTTCTAACTCGAGACTGTGGGTGATGGGCATGTTAGGACAGACAAACCTGGAATCCTTCATATAAGCATGTACGGGCTCAAGGGGGAGGGGTTTCAGGAAATATTAAGAGTCTAGGATAGACACTCATTTAGATCTTTAACAACCCATAATATTCAATGGTTCAGGTCTAGTTTGGAAATTACTGACCCAGACATTGAGTCATAGGGAATTACAAGTAAGTGACATTTGGTGCAACCCTGTGCAGGAACAGAGTTAACATAGGGAGTTGCCAAATCAAAGGTTTGGGGAGTCACTTGAGTCAACCTGGTAGCAGACTGATGCACCCAGGATGATTGGTACCCTAGATATCAAGCCTTAGGGATCACCAGATTACTAAGGCCAGGAGTCTTCCTGATTCCTAATTATAACACAGTGTGACCATATGATATAGGGTCATGTGGGTGAATTGCTATTCAACTGTCCTGTTTAAATCAAGACTCTGTTACTGATTTGAAGCTAAGTTGGACAGCAGTAGACCAAGATGGGAGGGGTTCGATTAAATAGACAATTTAGGAGTTTAACCCCTACTTCGATGTTTCGAACCAATAGCTTATAGGCTGTACTGAACTGCTATGTGGGTAGGTATGTGCCAGGACATCCTACTGGTCTGAACCACAGGAAGGCATGTGGGTATCAGCTAGGTACACAGGATGGGGCAATCGAAATCAATGTTAGTGATCTGCTACCCATGGTTAGACCTGAACCAATTCCTGTGACAGGAAGACCAAGCCAAGCCTCTGGAGCGTATTAGCTACATTCACCTTCTCGAGTTATCTTTGTTTTCATAAGACCCATTTGGTACAAATTCTTTCATGTTCAATGTTCTAATATGGATGGAGAAGAATTTCATTTTGTCAGAACTTTGGCTCTTTTTTATTTATTGTGGCAATTATCCTTGCTTCCTTATCAACTATTGGTAGCACCATCATACTGCTCGTCTTCTCAAGGACTAGCAATTACATCATCCAATAAGTGTGTTAAGCTTACCCTTGGTTAGGTGCATGGTGATTAGACTCATTTTCTCATCACAATTGGGAAAACTCTAACTGCAACTCTTGTCACTGGTTGTTATGCTCGATTAGCTTTCATATATTTGAGCATTTTTTGCATTGACAAGTAATAACCTGATTTTATGCCTGCTCTTTTGGTGGTTGAATTCTGTCATGCATCTATTAGGAGGTTGACTGACATTCCTGTTTTCTTTTCTTTTAAATTTCTATAGAATTATAGTAGCAGTCATATTAAAATGGTTGCACTATGTTGGGTTATGGAATGGGATTTAAGTAAACTAAATGAATGTAGCAGAAGGAAGATTATTAGTGTTACCCACAACCTTTCAGATTTAGCATGGACTGGAGGTAGTGGATGGGTCATGTGTAGGATACCAATATGCTACAACATAGCAGTATTATGGTTGCAAGCTCAGACCTGCACCACTCTAGCACAGGTATGTGCTCAGAAGAGTATTAAAACAGCCTTAGACGAAGTCATAATAGAGTTATGAGTAGGCATATAGGTAGCATTAGGAAATCCCAGCAGCAGGCTTTGCTGCGGATTATTGTACACGGGTAGTAGCCATAACAAATTGTCACAAGGGTGTGGTATCAGTAGAGGTAAGTGTAGGCCCTGCCTACAGAACCTACAGGGCAGGGCAGCATGTAGCATACTGCAAATAGATAACTAATTGGTTATCCCAGACATTTCAACCTTCGAGGTGTCTCTGTATCTCTCTCGTCCATCTAGCCCATAATGAAGAGACCTTTAAGAATTTCTATGGAAGTTTTATGGCACAAGCTTGCTTGATGTGTCTCAGCCTTCGCAGCCCTCTCTACCTTCCTCCTTCCTTCTACAGATTAAATCCCAGCTTAAGGTGTGCTTCCCTTCTTTCCAGATAAAATTGTAGCAAAGTTGTTCTATATGCCCTAGTACCGTATGTTGTATATATGCTCCAGTACCTTATGTGGTACCTGGGAAATCTGTAGCCAATAACAGTTGAACCGCAGTTATAACATTCTTAACAAGTTTTACCCTCCCAGTGAAGGATAGTAGATGACTTTGCCATCCCCTAATTCTCTTTCTGTAATTCTCGATAAGTGACGGTCCTGGAAGTGGAGGTAATTTTCTGATAGAGGAAGTTCCAAGTAAATGACTAGAAGAAAATGCCAAATACCTAAACTAGGCCTATACTAACAAATTGCCTTCTGAGCCATTTCCTTGTTTGTGTATGCATATATGAGAGCATGTAGGCATTGCCCTAAGATTCCAAGTAGACTATATTTACATATCACAAAGGGATTGGGAGCAGTAGGCAGTATACACCCACCAACTAAAATGTCTAATAAACCTAGAAATGCTAGATAACCAAACTAGACATTGATGAATTGATCATATGGATTTATGAACAGGTTAATTGGATTTGACTCAGTGCTCTGCACCTTATCAGCAGCTCAGGACCTAAGGCAAGTATACCTTACCTTTTTACACAGCTTTATTTACATGCACTGTCTATTATTTTATCCAGTTTTCTCATATTGTTGCCATGTATCTTTTCTATCAAGCTGGTATATTTTATCATTGCTTTAGACAGTGTTCACAGTTAGCTTTGTGTCTTATTGGTCGTGCCTTTATTGAGTCGTGCCTCCGTGTCTTGAACCTTGAAGCTAACCTGCGAGTCCACGATAGGGACGAGGGTTAGTAGTTATTGGTCCACGCTTGCGAGTCCACACTAGGGACGAGGGTGATGCTAGCCTGCGAGTCCACACTAGGGACGAGGGTTAGTAGTAGATGCTAGCCTGCGAGTCCACACTAGGGACGAGGGTTAGTAGTATAGGGTTACGCCTGCGAGTCCACACTAGGGACGAGGATGATGCTAGCCTGCGAGTCCACACTAGGGACGAGGGTGATGCTAGCCTGCGAGTCCACACTAGGGACGAGGGTTAGTAGTATAGGGTTACGCCTGCGAGTCCATACTAGGGACGAGGGTGATGCTAGCCTGCGAGTCCACACTAGGGACGAGGGTTAGTAGTAGATGCTAGCCTGCGATTCCATACTAGGGACGAGGGTTAGTAGTATAGGGTTACGCCTGCGAGTCCACACTAGGGACGAGGGTGATGCTAATCTGCGAGTTCACACTAGGGACGAGGATTAGTAGTTCAAACCTGCGAGTCCACACTAGGGACGAGGGTTTGAGTATTCGATTTGGTTATCCGTCTTGACATGAGTTCTATCGTCCTCGTTCAGCATTTCATTTATGTGTAGACAGTGTATAGTTTTGTGCTTTATTCAGTGCTCAGTGTTACTTATTTATTCTGTATTTTCTCCATGTATAATAAACTGTTAGAAAGGCTCATTTTTATGTATCTTGCTAGTCCTCTGAGGACCTGATGATCTCTTCAGGTTAGCCGAATTTGAGTCAGGAGCAGGCGAGCGGATTTGAGTTAGCTTACAGATAGCGGTGCTTTGCAGTCGTGGTTACTTGGTTAGCAGGTTGTACTCAGTTGGTTCATTTCTTGTATTTCTCTATTTTTTCGTCTATTGGTAGTGGATTTGTGTCCACTGGACGTGACATTGAATCTTGGATATATTCAGTTATACTATTCAGTTTTCTTGGTATTTTATTGATCTGGATTGATTCGATTATTCTGTGGATGAGATATAGTTTTTCCGTGATTCTAGATTGCCGTGACTTGAGTATAGACAGCGTACTACCGCCGACACTACGGCGTATGCTGGACTTGGACACATTTCGTATCCGAAAAATGGGTGCGGGTCGTGACAGTACTCCCAGAGTAGTGTAGATTAGCTAGGTTTGTCTGGACTGCGATCCAGCTAGTATTATCAGACTGTAGCTTTCTATGTTATATTTTGAAACCCTGTGATGTTGTATATACCTGGGCTTGTGTTGGACACTGGACTTACTTCCTTTTCATCTATCATATGTTTTCTTCTGTGTTATCTACCTTAGTTTTATCATGTGATTGAGACTGTATTGTTATGTCACCTCCATTCGGAGAGTATATACTGTACAGGTACCTTTATATTGTTAGTCGTAGTATTTACAGACGTTATATACAGTATTCTACCACCGATACTGCAGCGTAGGCTGGACGTACCCACGTGTTCGTGCCCCTCATAAGGGTGCGGGTCGTGACAATAACTCTTATTCTTCTTCATTTACTCCTCTCCACCTACACCCAAGAGCGCTAGGCAAGTGAAACTTGCTTCATAATGGATCTCAAGTTTTATTGTTCCATTCTCTTCTTTACATGATTATAAGCCTCTTTAGAACTTGGAGTATTTGATTTTTGTGGATAGATTCTTCTAGATCTACATTATAACCTTGGGGTTTCATGAGTTCATGGAGTTTTTTTGGTTTTGATCTACTAAAACTTGTCATTTTCGAAAACTAATAGTTCCATGAGCAAGACCACGAAATTTCGTATGAATTTGGTTTTTGATTCACCTCATTTCGAGTTAAAATGAAGTTTCTATGGCCAAAATAAGTTTTCTGGATTTTTCATGTCGGCTGAGCAAAATTTTACGCAGGGAACCCTGATATTGCGTATTTTACGCTGGATAGTATCCAGAATGTAAAATTTTACGCAAGGAATCCTGATATTGCGTATCTTACGCTGGATAGTATCCAGAATGTAAAATTTTACGCAGGGAATCCTGATATTGCGTATTTTACGCTGGATAGTATCCAGAATGTAAAATTTTACGTTGGAACCCTGATATTGCGTATTTTACGCTGGATAGTATCCAGAATGTAAAATTTTACGCAGGGAACCCTGTTTATGCATATTTTACGCTGGATAGTATCCAGAATGTAAAATTTTACGCAGGGAATCCTGATATTGCGTATTTTACGCTAGATAGTATCCATAATGTAAAATTTTATGCAGGGAACCCTGATATTGCATATTTTACGCTGGATAGTATCCAGAATGTAAAATTTTACGCAGGGAACACTGATATTGCATATTTTATGCTGGATAGTATCCAGAATGTGAAATTTTACGCTAGAATCCTTCCCTTTTGCGTATTTTACGCAGAATTGAATTTTTGGCGTAAAAAGTGCACAAAATGACTGTTTTTGCCAAGTTTAGCTATTTTCTAGCCAGAATTTCGAAAAACTTAAAACATGAAAGTTTTAGATCTTTGTCTTGCCTCTCCGAATATCTTTGGAGCACCTCATTTGGAGTTCGTATGTGGAAGTTATGCCCCGTCTCCCCTGAGCCGCATGATTCCTCCACAGCTCTTGCACCATGTTTATATTTAGTTATTGCATATATGCTTATACCAGGTTAAATGTTAATTTTAAATATGTTCTATGACACGATGGTGACCCGTTGTGGTACACTTTTGATGAATGACATGACGTGATAGTGGCCCGTCGTGGCGCACTCCTGACAGTGAACATGACATGATATACATATATATCGAAGGCTGTTGTGACGGCTAGCATGTCATGACAAGTATGAATGACCTGGACACCGTGGGCAATTGTGTTTGTACAAATAAATCAGTACTGTCTTGCATCATGTCTAGGATGAGGCTCCCTGAGTACCACGGTCAGGGATACCTACAAAAATTAACTAAGGCTAATAAACTACAATAATTCAGTAGTCATGAAGAGATTTCTCAGCTACAGGCAATCCCGTTATCTGGGCGCACTAAGTGGACTTGTAGCCTACCGACGAGTAGGGCACATTTCCAGCACACAGTCACTTGTTGCACCCTACATAAACGGACATTCGACCTGGATAACCTGGATGGTCTGCAGGACTTGTGGCTGTTGGAATAATTTCATTGCCTTTGCTAGTAACTAGGCCTGTGATAACCCTAGTTAGTTAAAGTATCAAGCCGTACTCTTTGCTTGACCGTGATTGATTGAATGAAGTCTAGCCCAGCTTCGACTTGTCCTAATCCTGTACAAGATTATGACAAGACATGATTATTTATGCTTGCCTTAACAATAATGATCAGGGGACCAGTTCTGTTCAGGCGAAGGGTTACAACCCCGGTCCTTGTTTGATTTAAGGGTTGTAACCTGGTTCCTGGAGCAGTTCTGTGTCCTCTCTTCGTTTATTGTCTTATTGCTCCCCATGTCATGCTCGTCATGTTTTATTTTACTTCAATAGCATGATTATTTATACTAGCCTTAACAATAACGATCGGGGGTCCAGTTCTGTTCAGGCGAAGTGTTACAACCCCGGTCCTTGTTTGGTTTCAGGGTTGGAACCTGGCCCCCGGAGCAGTTCTGTGTCATCTTTTTGCTTATTGACTTATTTCACCCTATGATCTTGCTTACCAACAAGTAGTTGAGACGAATTTCTATTCAGGTGAAGGGTTACAACCTCGGTTCTTGTTTGGTTTAAGGGTTGTGACCTGGCTACTTGAATGGTTTCCTCGTACTTAATTTATTGCTGGTATCCTTATTATTATCTGTTTCGTTTATAATCATCTATTATTATTCATTTGTGGTATACTGGTTTTAGTTCCTAAGTGAAGCCTTTTTTTTGGCACTTGCTCTTTCTGGGGTCTAACCAAGCTGATTTTGTATGGCCAGATATCGGAGCAGCCCCAGAGGATCTACCTACCTTCCAATCAGATGGTGACCACCAGACGTAACCCTGGCAACGAGTGGGTTTCTTTTGTCCTCCCACTTTATTGTAAAATTATTCTTTTGAGGCGTTTAGTCGGCGAGCACGTGTTAGCTCGTATTGCACCTTTATTTACTGTCTGCCTACGGGCTGTAAAATGATTGACAAATCCTAGGGTTGATCATGTATGACCAGAACTCTTGCTAGTCTTGACATTTTGTACGACTAGCTTCATGATCATCCGAATATGTAATGTGTGAGACGCCTTACTATTGTATATTTGGTGCTCTGACATCTTGTAACTGTTATTCCTTGCTTGAGATTGAGACAATAGGCTTGTTTATGACCATAGGAGACTGATGGCTTGTAGTTAAACCCTCATGTATCTAGACAGCTGTGACCATATAGCGAGGTGGGTTGCACTTCAATATACGTATCTGGCTATGTACGCCTCCGCTCTCCAGTATTCTGGTTCTGGGGCGTGACATGGTTTAAGTGGTGGCCCATGCAGGTCTTGTAAATCAAGATATGTGAGGGTTTACCGAATAGATGTCTCAATCAGTACTCGCCCTTGATCTCTGCTCGTATCTTCTGAATCCCTGTAATCTTGACCTGATCACATGTTTGTATCGTTGATCTGTCCTTATCCTTCCTTATTATTTCCTATGTCGTCTTCTTCAGCGGCATTATTCCTGGACCTGCCGATCAGCAAGGCGGAGCACCTCCCACAAACCAGCAGCAACCTGGAGATCAAGCCCAGCATTCAGGAGTAGCCTCCAGAGTCGTGCCTACTGGAGGAGAGCCACCCGTTCAGCCCGTCCAGCCTGCAGAACCTGATGATGGCACTTTAGTGGGTCTCATCAAGTCATTATTAGCTTTCCAGGATCATCGAGGAGATGCCTTGCACCAGGCGGTGGCAGATGCTTTGACCAGAGGAGGTCATCAGGGTAACAGCACGGCCAACAGCTTTAAGCGCTTGAACCCTCTATTCTTTGACGGCAGTGAAGATGCTATCGCTACTGATGCTTGGCTTCAGGACACAGAGGTGATTCTAGAAGCAGCCAGGACTCCAGAAGCCGAGAAGGTGGCCGTAGTGCGCCTGCAGTTATTGGATCTTGCCTGCAGCTGGTAGGCGGTACAGGCCGTTGGATTATTGGCACCAATTGCTTGGACGGTATTCAGAGAGAGATTCCAGACCAAGCATTTCGATGTTGTAGCTCGATACGATCTACAAATATAGTTCACCAATTTGAAGCAGATGGACAGGACGGTCGACGGATATGCGACCGAGTTTTTTAGACTCAGTCGGTTTACTCCCACCTTGGTAGCGACCGAGTTCGATAGGGCCCAGCGGTTCCAGCAGGGGCTTCACTTGGAGATTTTATTGGCAGTAGAGCAGTTTGAGCATCAGACTTTTAATGCAGTATTGAGAGCAGCTAGGAGGCATGAGTATACCTCCCAGAGGATCGTGGATAGGACCGGAGGTCGGAAGCGATCCCACAGTCAGATGAATCAGTCATCAGCACCAGTCCCGGCAGCCAGGGCTTTGACCATTGGAGCTCCGAGGCGGGCGGCCTCAGTGACGTCGGTTCAGCATTCCACCCCGATGCACCCTCAGCAGCAGAAGCAGAAGCAGTCTTCCACAGTAGGATGTTCACACTGCGAGAAGTCGGGGCATGTGGTATCAGAGTGTCGCAAAGCACAGGGTTTGTGCTTGGTTTGTGGTACCCCAGACCACAGGGTTGGGAACTGCCCGAACAGGAGGAGTTCATTATCAGCTTTCTCTAGTCCTTCAGCTAGAGGACCAGTACCATTCCAGCAGCAGCAGCTGTAGTACCCGTTCCCGAGGCTATTACCGACGTAGGCCCAGGCATTCCAGCAGCAGAGACTGCAGCAGTATGCCCAAGCCCAAGCCCTGATCCAGAGCAGACAGAGGATTTTCAGCAGAGGGGACCGGCACCCAGAGGACAAGGACAAGTGTTGGCTTTAACCATGGAAAAAGGAGTGGCGCCAGGTGAGGTAGTGGCAGGTACTATTCTCGTCAACACCTTTCCGGCTTCAGTATTATTTGACTCTGGTGCATCGTATTCATTTATGTCTACACGATTCGCGACACGGATATGACTGGAGCCCGAGTCATTATTAGTAAGGCTCAATATACTTACTGGTAACGGTCTTGTGGGAGTAGATAAAGTGTTTTCTCGTGTCGGGTCGTAGTTAGCGGTAGAGAGTTTCCCGCTAGGTTGATAGATTTTCCGATGGCCGATTATGATGTGGTCTTAGGGATGGATTGGTTGAGGGACCAGTATGCCAGGATAGATTGCCATATTGACAGGGTTGTTTTTAGCATCCCAGGCGAGCCGGAGTATTCCTTTTCTCGAGGCAAAGTTGAACCTTCTCCTCCCGTATTGTGGATGGCAGTAGCAGCAGTGCAGTTACCCCGGATCGTCGAGGAGTTTCCAGATGTTTTCCCAGAAGAGCTTCCAGGAATGCTGCCAGAGCGAGAGATTGAGTTCACCATAGACTTGATCCCCGGGATCGCACCTGTGTCAGATGGAGTCTACAGGATGGCGCCATCAGAATTGGAGATATTGTACAAAATGATTGAAGAACTCAGGACCAAGGGATTCATTCGTGCTAGTAGATCGCCTTGGGGAGCCGCTATGCTTCTAGTAAAAAAGAAGGATGGTACGTCTAGATTATGTGTTGACTATCGTACCTTGAACTCAGTGACAATCAAGAACAGATACCCTCTTCCGAGGATAGATAATTTGTTTGATCAACTCAAGGGGGCAACATTATTCTCGAAGATCGACTTACGCTCAGGATAGCATCAGATCAGAGTCAGAGAGCAGGACATCCCGAAGACAGCTTTCAAGTGTAGATATGGGCATTGAGAGTTCCTTGTGATGCCATTTGGAGCAACCAATGCGCCAGCTGTATTCATGGACCTCATGTATCGCATCTTCATACCTTATTTGGATCAGTTCGTAATTGTGTTCGTAGACGACATCCTGGTCTACAGCAAGAGTGAAGCAGAGCATGAACAGCATCTCAGAGTTGTCCTCTAGATTCTCCGAGAATACCAGTTGTATACCAAGTTCAGTAAATGCGAGTTCTGGCTCGATCGCATTTCTTACTTGGGTCATATCATCACCAGAGGAGGAGTAGAAGTGGATCCCCAGAAGATCGTGGCTATCGAAATGTGGCCAGTTCCCAGCACAGTTGCAGAAGTTCGTAGTTTTTTTGGATTGGTCGGCTACTACCGGCAATTTATTTCGGACTTTGCTCGGATTTCAGCACCACTGACACAGTTGACCCGCAAGGATGTACAGTTTGCTTGGACAGCAGAATGTCAGAATTCTTTTGAGAAGTTGAAGCGAGACTTGATGACGGCACCCATTCTCACACTTCCAGATGGGACCGGAGGATTCTCAGTGTATTGTGATGCTTCAGGCCAAGGTTTAGGATGTGTTTTGATGCAACATAGGAAGGTAATAGCTTATGCGTCACGACAACTTCGTGATCATAAGAGGAATTATCCAACCCACGACTTGGAGCTGGCAGCCGTGGTGTTTGCACTAAAGCTTTGGAGACACTACTTTATGGAGATAGGGTGGAGATTTTCACCGATCACAAGAGCCTGAAGTATGTGTTCACTCAGAAGGATCTTAACATGCGTCAGAGGAGATGGCAAGAGCTGCTTGTGGATTATGATATCAACCTGCAGTATCATCCTGGAAAAGCCAATGTTGTTGCGGATGCATTGAGCAGGAGAGCCGGAGTTTATTTTCTAACAGCACAACCAGAGTTATTAGCAGATCTTCAGAAGATGGGTATAGAAGTTGTCCTTCCTACCACTGTGGCATTGATGGCCAGCATGCAAGTTCAGTCCAATATAGTTGAGAGAATCAAGATAGCTTAGTCATCAGATTCTAAGCTTCAGCGGCTTAGGAGAGAATGTGTAGCAGGGCGAAGACCATAATTATGCATTCATGAAGACGGTACACTTCGACATGGTAAGCGTCATTGCATACCCAGTGGAGATGTACTGAGATATCTGTCAGCACTTTTGGTGGAATGGCATGAAGAGGAAGATAGCTTGGTTTGTCTCTCGGTGTTTGGTTTGCCAACAAGTCAAGGCTGAGCATCAGAGGCCAGCTGGACTTCTTCAGTCCTTGCCAATTCCAGAATGGAAGTGGGAGCATATAACCATGGATTTCGTGACTGGATTACCTAGTTCCCCGGCCGGTAGAGATGCTATTTGGGTTATAGTTGATCGGCTCACGAAGGTGGCTCACTTTCTTCCATTCAGAGTTGGTCAGTCGACGACTCAGCTAGCAGAGATATACCTCAGGCAGATCGTCCGACTTCACGGTGTACCAGTCAGTATCACCTCGGACAGAGATTCAAGATTTACGTCGCACTTTTGGCGTAGTCTGCAAGAGAATTTGGAAACTCACCTCCAGTTCAGCTCAGCTTATCACCCGCAGACAGATGGTCAGTCGGAGCGCACGATCCAGACTCTTGAGGATATGTTGAGATCTTGTACGCTCGACTTTGGTGGTTCGTGGAAAGATCACCTGCACCTGGTGGAGTTCTCGTACAACAATAGTTTCCAAGCCATTATCCAAATGGCACCGTTCGAGGCACTGTATGGCAGGAAGTGCAGATCCCTGCTAGTATGGGACGATGTTGGAGAAAGACAGATACTTGGTCCAGAAATGATCACTCAGACAGTTGAGGTAGTCAGGAGAGTTAGAGATCATCTTCGCGTTGCACAAGATCGCCAACGCCATTGGGCCAATTCTTATCGGCGTCCTCTTGAATTTTCTGTCGGCGACCATGTATTCCTTAGGATCTCGCCTAACCGTGGCATCATTTGTTTCGGCGTACGGGGAAAGCTTAGTCCTAGGTATATAGGGCCGTTCGATATCCTGGAGCGAGTAGGAGATATGTCCTATCGTCTTGCTCTTTCGCCGTCTCTGAGTGAGGTGCAAGACCTGTTCCATGTATCCCAACTACGATGATATATCCCGGACCCGAGCCATATCCTGGATCATTCGAAATTGGTTGTTGGTACCAACCTTTCGTATGAGGAAAGGCCCGTGTCCATATTGGACCGGAGAGAGAAGATACTCAAGAACAAGACTATCAAGTTAGTCCGAGTTGCTTTGGGTCATCACTCTTTGAGTGAGTCAACATGGGAGCGTGAGGATGATATTCGATCGCGATATCCCGACCTATTTGACTCGTAAGGTATAATGTCTTTCTTATGCCTTACGCTCTAAATTTCTTGCTGAAATGAATGATTGCTTGGTAGATTGCTTGAATATAGCTTGTCCTTGTATCTCTAGCCTCTTGATTAAATTTCGAGGACGGAATTCTTTTAAGGTGGGTAGAGTTATGATGCCTATAGTTCGTATTACGTATTTTGGAATACGTGTACGTAATCTGGCTCGTATTGCATGTCTCCTGGATTGGTTCGGCTTGTTTGGGTTGGCTTGGTTCGGCTTGGGTTGCTTATTGGTTCATTATGAACCAAAGGGAGAACCCTACCTACCCCCACCCTCACCATTTATTAATCCCACTCTCTTCTCTCTCCTCATTATCACTTCACTAACTCTTCTTCTTCTTCTTCATTTACTCCTCTCCACCTACACCCAAGAGCCCTAGGCAAGTGCAACTTGCTTCATGATGGATCTCAAGTTTTATTGTTCCATTCTCTTCTTTATATGTGTCACGACCTGCACCCACTGTGAGGGTACGAGAACGCAACAACGCCCAGCCTACGCCGCAGTGTCGGCGGTAGAACGCTGTCATAGGTCACAACATCTAACAATATAATGCTAAGCAGTTTAGACTCCCCGAATGGGGTGACATAGCGGAATGTAAACTCAATCACAACTAAGGAAGAAGAAGTAACGATATGATATAGAATCTCAAAATGAAGTACAGATAATCAGAAGAGTCTAAGTGTCTAAGATAACATCTCAGTAAACATCCCAAAAACAAGTCTCAACTACAGAATATAAAAGAATATATACATCTCAAAACAACAACTGAAAGTCAAAACAATGCTGAAAAGAAACATAAAGCCTAGCTGTCTAGCCTAGACTATAGGAGTAGTATCCTGTACTGCAGCTGGGTCCTCCTGAGGAGCCAGGTCGCAGGTGTCGTCTAAGCCTGCTCCGTAATAGGTGGTACAAAGTGCCTCATCCTCATCCTCTGTAATATTTTCAACAGGTCTAGTCAGGACATGAGCGAGCACAGTACATCTCATGTAGTTCATATCAAGGCAGGAAATATAAAACAAGCAATAGAGTAAGATACATAAAACACTGTAAGAAGATGTACATGAAAACAGGAGAGATATTTGATAACTGGAAATATATACATGATAAGTAAGAACTGTAAGTGACTAGTGATGTAGAGTACGAGATGGCATATAATTGGCTTAGGTTGTACATGATGTACATGAGTGAACATGTGGGACATCAGCCAATAAGGCTGTGTTGTACATGATAAAACATGAAAAGTAATAGAGTGAATATGATGGATAAATCACATGACCATTTATACTCACCCCTACCCACAATCAATACACAAGGATCTATTCAAGTTACGTTACGTACATGATGTTTTGGTTACACAGGAAACACATGAGGAAACATGAGCGTACATGAAAGAACATGAGAGTACATGAACGTACATGAAAGAACATGAGAGAACATGAGTGTACATGAATAACGCAGAAGCAAGGAATACATGATGTACATGAAATACATGTCATAAAGTATCCGATACGCCCGCTAAGGGGGATAACATCCCAAGAAGAGATCCATATAGTACCAATCCGTGATGATAACGTGACAGCATCAAGTAAAAGTAATCTAGAGCGAGAATATAAGTTGTGACAAGTATGAAATGATCAGAGAATGTACTCGCCTGATATCCTGAACAGCTGATATGAAAAGATGGCCAACTGGAGTCACAGAGTCCTAGTTATAGCAACACAGGTTATAAAGAATTCAATTTATATGGTAATTGAAATTATAATACAATCTACATGATTCTAAGTCAATCTAGGTCAAAGTTAACTCTTGGTCAACTCTGGTCAACCGTACTAGTCAAACTAGGTTAACTAGGCAGTACTAGGTCTAAACCTAGACTAACAAGTCCCATTAGGCCTAACCAAGCCTAGACTAACGCTCACACAAAATCACAAAGCTACACAAGTTATCAAACACACATTACATATATATTCATATATATTTTTATTACAAGCAAGGTGCATAAAGACAAGGAGTGAGTGATACATGAATGTGGATATGGCAATGTGTACATAGCAGTACAATATGTTCAAGTGTGAGGGGGTTATGTTAGAAGGATAACATTTAGCAAGGGCTCATTGTGTCACATAGAAGAAATAACATGTAAAGCATAGGTTTAGCATGTGTGTGTGTGGGTGTTAATCATAACAAAAGGGCTTATTTATACATCAAAAGGGTTTACTCATAATAGTAAGTAGGTTTTATGTGTATTCATGCTTGGGATTACTGTCAACATGTAGAAGGGGGTTTTAACATATGAACATGGTGCTAAGTGCTAATATGGCATCATACATTCCTATCATGTTGGCATTCATATATAGCATACATTCATACTTGATTATGTTACTTACTTACATATGGATACTTGCATACATGTTTCAATACCTTGCATTACCCACATGCTTGTATTTCATCCATTCATTCATGCATTGCATTCATTCATTCATTCATTCATTCATGCACCTATACATACATATTTGAACACATTATATACTTTCATACATTATATCATTTATGTATACTCTATATTATATTACATTCTCTTAACACACACACACATATATATATACACATGCATACATACATATTTGTACATACAAGGATATACAAAATGCATATGTCGTATAGTAATCTTCTACTTAAAATCAATACTGTATAAATTAAACATTCATTAAATTCTAGGATTAAAATATGTTATATATCTTTGTGTTAGCTTTCCGAAACTTTAAACGGATCGTGTCCGGAAGCTCCCGGAATCGCAAAAACACCGAAACGCGTTCGTCTTTCGTACAGCTAACACTCAAATAATTTTACAGAAAGTTTTAGAATGAATTTGGCTTATTAAATATATATTTGGAAAGCTAACTTCGATACGGTTCTTTCAAAAAAAAGGGAGGTAAATCGGAGTTTTAAGCTAAAAGTTATGACATTTCTAAGTTGCTATTGCTACTAAAAATGTGGATAAATATTATAACGAATTTAGGTAGTTTGAGAAAAAAGAAACACAAGTATATAACATAATATATCAAGAACTCACTCTCTACACTAATATATATATAAGACACTATATAACACATCTCCAATACAAAAATATAAGATTAAACATGTAATAATTCATTCATACATGACAACAACACATAGTGTGTCCAAATTTGGGGTTTTTCTACATGGACACAACCACAACACAAAGGACACTCCTATGACCTCCAAATGGACACAAAATGGACACAAATGGAGATACAACCATGGGGGTCATTCCTATGGGTTCAAAATATTCCTATATGCATGTAGGGATGGATTAGAGGAGAGATTATACCTTCCGGAAGAGAGATTCAAAGAAAAATCCTTCCGACACGACACCGACACGTAGAGATTCTAAAAGGACACGAACGAGCTCCGAATCCTCCCAAACTTGGCTAGCACCCTCTAACCATAGAGTAGAGGAGAAATGAAGAAGATTTGGTGGAAGAAGGGGTTTTTTTTGGAGATGAAATCAATGGAGGTTCATCTCTAAATTAATTTGGGGAAGAACAAGAGAGAGAAAGTGGATAAAAACAAATGAATGAAGGAGTGACTCACTCCTTATCCCCCCTATAGGTGGCTGCCCAAAAATGGTGAGATGTACCCTATTTGAATGTCCAAAATGCCCTCCACTAATCTATTTGATTTAAATTAGGAATGGGTTAAAGGTTGAGGTCAATTTAGTCTAGTTTTAAGTCTCTAATTAAACTAAACCTATCCATAAATAATTAGTCTAACTACTAACTAAAATTAATATCATGTGGACTAAAATTAATATCATGTGGGCCATGCCTAAGTAGTGTGTGGGTCCCACTAGAGTCAAACTACCCCCCGGGTCCCCGTTTCAAGTCGGATTGAGTTGAAATTCGAACCCGACTCAAATAACCCCAAAACAATATCATAAATAATAAAATAAATTTTAACCCCAAAATAATACCATAAATAATAAAATAAATTTTAAAAATATTCAAAAATATAAAATGACAAAAATACTCCTGTTTCTGAAAACTAGGGGGTGACAATATGATTATAAGCCTCTTTAGAACTTGGAGTTTTTGATTTTTATGGATAGATTCTTCTAGATCTACATTATAACCTTAGGGCTTCATGAGTTCATGAAGTTTTCTTGGTTTTGATCTACTAAAATTTGTTATTTTTGAAAACTAATAGTTCCATGAGCAAGAGCACGAAATTTTGTATGAATTTAGTTTTTGGTTCACCTCATTTCGAGTTAAAATGAAGTTTTTATGGCCAAAACAAGTATTCTGGATTTTTCATGTCGGCTTAGTAAAATTTTACGCAGGGAACCCTGATATTGAGTATTTTACGCTGGATAGTATCCAGAATGTAAAATTTTACGCAGGGAACCCTGATATTGTGTATTTTACGCTGGATAGTATCCAGAATGTAAAATTTTACGCAGGGAACCCTATTTATGCGTATTTTACGCTGGATAGTATCCAGAATGTAAAATTTTATGCAGGGAACCCTGATATTGCGTATTTTACGCTGGATAGTATCCAGAATGTAAAATTTTACGCATGGAATGTGAAACCCAGTTTTGTGTTATTACTTATTATTATTATTATAAATTTATTACTATTATTATTATTATTATTTATGAGCTTTGGAAATTAATTTTAAAATTTATAACGGTTTTTGATTGCTGACCTGACCCGAGCCCGGACCCGGTTCCCGAAACCCAGACCCGGTCCTGATCCCATCCATTCATTTGTAAATTCTGATTTCTATCTTTGTTTTGTTAAATATATATATATATATATATATATATATATATATATATATATATATATATATATATATATATATATATATATATATAACTAAATCCTATTCTACCCCACGACCAAACCAGCCCAGCCCACCCTATTCTCCAGCACCCACTTCTACTCTCATCCACACACCTATTCTCCCACTCCCTTTTAATAACACCACCACCACCACAAGTTTATAACCAATCTCTTATTCCTATAGCACCCCTCTCTTCTTTCCTTCTCCTTAAAACCTACACCATCACACTCCACTTCTCACTTTCCCATCTCTAATCTCTTCCTCCTCTTGAGCAAACCCTCCCCCGGCGTCCATCACCGCCGAGCTTCCGTCGGCCTCCTCCAGCCAGCACCCCGTCCCGAGCCGCCCACGGCGCCTCCAGCGCCGGACCCCCACACCGCGCCCGACCCCCAGCGGCGCCGATCCGCGCGACCCGGCTCCCCGGCACCCTCGGCTCCCCGGCGCCCTTCCCGAGCCGCCGCGGCGCCTCCGCGCCCGACCTCAGCGGCGCCACCCGCGCCCGACGCCGGCGTCCCAACCCCCAGCGCCCCTCGCGGCCGTCCCCGGACCCCGATCCAGCCGACCTCGGCCGCCCCGCGCGCTGTCCTCCCCGGCGCCGTGCCCGGCCAGCACCCCCGGCGCATCCCGAGACTGTGTCCGCTGTTCTGGACAGCTCCTGTCCCGCGCTCTTCGCTGGATTTTGAGTCCGATCTGTGGATTTGTGCGTCCCGAGTCCGAGGCAACCCTTCGGATTCCGTCGTTTTGGGTAATCCCTGGTTAATCACAGTAGTTCGTCCCTCCCCGTGTCAATGATGAATTGGTCCACGAATTTTCCTTTGGAAAATTCAATTTTTGGGTTAACGTCGTTTTCGGGATTTTTCGAGAAACCTTCGGAAAGCTTCTGTTAGTTGGTTTTAATCTTTTTTTCGAAACTTTCGAAAATAATTTCTGGATATTTTGGGTTTCGGATCGTTCCGATTAGTGCTGTGATGTTTTGGTTTGGTTTCGGATTCCCGAATTCGTTTTGGGTCGTTCCGAATTAATTTTGGAAATGGTTGTGGTTATTTTGATATATATATTTTGGGATTCCCTGGTTTGAGATTTTGCAGAAAAATATTGGCACACTTTCCCAGTTTTTGGGTTGACCAAAAATAGAGAAAATGCTGCCGAATTTTTTCTAAAAAGTTAATTATATTTTAAAAATAATTTTAAAATGGTTTTCGAAAAATATTAATATTATTTTGGATTTTGGGCGACGACCGTATCGGTCAATGGGCCCCGACTAAGTGCAAACGAAATCGGCTTCGCCCGGACGTTGAGGCATTAGCCTATGTGACGATTGGACCATATCTGAGACTCATTAAATATTTAGTTTATTTTTATTATTTAATTTATTCATAATTAAATTGTAAGAAGATTTTAGAACTAACAACGGTTTCGTCTTATTTCAATTTATGTAAATGAATTGTAATGGGCATAAGCCCAGCTGGTCTTTTGGCTCTGTGACATGTAATTTGGTAGCGTAGGTTTTCTGTTATTTTTCTGGTTTTGCGAGTTATTTTAGCGTACGCGTAAATCAAATAGATAATTATTTTGATATAGAAAATTAATAAAGTTTTCTCACATTAAAATTTACAAGTTTTAATATTTAACAACGATCATGTTTATCTCATTAAAATAAAAAAATTAGTTTTATATGTATAATTACGAAAATACAAAGTTTTAATCAAATTAAATTAGAAATTACGAGTTTTTCTAAAAAACAAGTTAAAATGATCTTTCCCTCGTTATTAATTACAACGCATCGATAATCGTGTTTTGTTCGTGTTTGATAATAAAGATTAAATTGATTAGGACACAATTAGAGATTTCAACTAGCATAGTTAGCTTGGTAACCCTGGATTCTGAGTCAACTTCTCGAATGTAGGATTTTGAGGACAAGTCTAAATCCCATCTCGAAGTCTTCATCCCTTCAAGTCCAGTCTATTTGAGGCAAGTACATTTTGTGTTAGTTTACAGTTATTTTAATAATCGCTTTACTGCAAGTTTAAATTACGATGCAACACGGAACTCTCCCTGAGAGCACTGACTGTAACTACTGTAACTGTTTGGGGACGGGGGAGGAGTGTAATGAGTATGACCACATCCCAAAATAACTTAGAACTGTACTAGCTTACCCCTCATACACACGGGGATAAGCCGTATCTTCACTGTAACAAACCCAAGCCGGTCATATTCATTGCCTATTCAAATCACACTGTTTTACTGTTAGAAAACTGTTCATTTCTAAATTGTTTAAAAGTGCATGATTCTATTATTATTTCAACTGTCAAATTAGCATGAATTGTACTTTGCTCCCTCCTGACTGGAGATACATTTTTAGGGGACTATGAGGATGCTGAGCTGTTATACAACAGCTATTACGACCCGGTTCTGTACCCTGTGGTGCTGCCAGAGTCCCCTTTGAAGGACGCAGGACCTGAGGCCGATGAGCCGAACGCCTAGCTAGATTTTCTGTTTCTAGATTTGTTGTTTTAGAAAGTTGTAATTTGATTTCAGCTTTTAATTCAATTCTTTCACTTTCCAGTTGTATCTATTTAAAGGTTTAATAAAGTTTTAAATTCCCGAATATTGAGTTGTGACAAATATAGATGTTGTTGTGGTTACCTGCTAATGGAACAGCTTACTGCCGCCGTCTCAACAACGGTGCAGGCTGGGCATGATCCGGTTCGACCCAATTATTTGGGATCGGGTCGTTACAGGGAACCCTGTTTATGCGTATTTTAGGCTGGATAGTATCTAGAATATGAAATTTTATGCAGGGAACCCTGTTTATGCGTATTTTACGCTGGATAGTATCCAGAATGTAAAATTTTACGTAGGGAACCCTGATATTGCGTATTTTACGCTGGATAGTATCCAGAATGTAAAATTTTATGCAGGGAACACTGATATTGCATATTTTATGCTGGATAGTATCCAGAATGTGAAATTTTACGCTGGAACCCTTCCCTTTTGCGTATTTTACGCAAAATTAAATTTTTGGCATAAAAAGTGCACATAATGACTGTTTTTGCCAAGTTTAGCTATTTTCTAGCCAGAATTTCAAAAAACTTAAAACATGAAAGTTTTAGATCTTTGTCTTGCCTCTTCGAATATCTTTGGAGCACCTCATTTGGAGTTCGTATGTGGAAGTTATGCCCCGTCTCCCCTGAGCCGCATGATTCCTCCACAGCTCTTGCACCCTGTTTATATTTAGTTATTGCATATATGCTTATACCAGGTTAAATGTTAATTTTAAATATGTTCCATGACACGATGGTGACCCGTTGTGGTACACTTTTGACGAATGACATGACGTGATAGTGGTCCGTCGTGGCGCACTCCTGACAGTGAACATGACATGATATATATATATATATATATATATATATATATATATATATATATATATATATATATATATATCGAAGGCTGTTGCGACGGCTAGCATGTCATGACAAGTATAAATGACCTGGACACCGTAGGCGATTATGTTTGTACAAATAAACCAGTACTGTCTTGCATCATGTCTAGGATGAGGCTCCCTGAGTACCACGGTCAGGGATACCTACAAAAATTGACTATGGCTAATAAACTACAATAATTCAGTAGTCATGAAGAGATTTCTCAGCTGCAGGCAATCCCGTTATCTGGGCGCACTAAGTGAACTTGTAGCCTACCGACGAGTAGGGCACATTTCTAGTACACAGTCACGTGTTGAATCCTTCATAAACGGACATTCGACCTGGATAACCTGGATGGTCTACAGGGCTTGTGGCTGTTGGGATAATCTCATTGTATTTGCTAGTAACTAGGCCTATGACAACCCTAGTTAGTTAAAGTATCAAGTCGTACTCTTTGCTTGGACGTGATTAATTGAATGAAGTCTAGCCCAGCTTCGACTTGTCCCGATCCTGTGCAAGATTATGACAAGACATGATTATTTATGCTTGCCTTAACAATAATGATCAGGGGACCAGTTCTGTTCAGGCGAAGGGTTACAACCCCGGTCCTTGTTTGGTTTAAGGGTTGTAACATGGCTCCCGGAGCAGTTCTGTGTCCTCTTTTCGTTTATTGTCTTATTGCTTCCCATGTCATGCTCGTCATGTTTTATTTTACTTCAATAGCATGATTATTTATACTGGCCTTAACAATAACGATAGGGGTCCAGTTCTGTTCAGGCAAAGGGTTACAATCCCGGTCCTTGTTTGGTTTAAGGGTTGGAACCTGTCCCCCGGAGCAGTTCTGTGTCCTCTCTTCGCTTATTGACTTATTTCACCCTATGATCTTGCTTACCAACAAGTAGTTGAGACGGATTTCTATTCAGGTGAAGGGTTACAACCCCTGTCCTTTTTTGTTTTAAGGGTTGTGACCTGGCTACTTGAATGGTTTTCTCGTACTTAATTTATTGTTGGTATCCTTATTATTATCCGTTTCATTTATAATCATCTATTATTATTCATTTGTGGTATGCTGGTTTTAGTTCCTAAGTGAAGCCTCCTTTGTGGCACTTGCTCTTTCTGGGGTCTGACCCAGCTGGTTTTGTATGGCCAGATATCGGAGCAGCACCAGAGGATCTACCTACCTTCCAGCCAGATGGTGACCACCAGGCGTAACCCTGGCAACGAGTGGATTTCTTTTGTCCTCCCACTTTATTGTAAAATTATTCTTTTGAGGCGTTTAGCCGGCGAGCACGTTTTAGCTCGTATTGCACCTTTATTTACTGTCTGCCTATGGGCTGTAACATGATTGACAAATCCTAGAGTTGATCATGTATGACCAGAACTCTTGCTAGTCTTGACATTTTGTACGACTGGCTTCATGATCATCCGAATATGTAATGTATGGGACGCCTTACTATTGTATATTTGGTGCTCTGACATCTTGTAACTGTTATTCCTTGCTTGAGATTGAGACAATAGGCTTGTTTATGACCATAGGAGACTGATGGCTTGTAGTTAAACACTCATGTATCTAGACAGCCGTGACCATATAGCGAGGTGGGTTGCACTTCAATATACGTAGCTGGCTATGTACTCCCCCGCTCTCCAATATTCTGGTTCTGGGGCGTGACAGGTAGCGCTCGACATTCCAGATAAAGTTATCCACCTCCTTCTCGTCCTGTACGCTAGTGAAGGATTTGGGTTCTGAATACTTCACCCTCTGTGTCGACTCCCTCTTCGGAGTCGGACCACCAGCAATGGCCCTCTCGAGGACCTCCACCTTGGTTTATTGCTCTTTGCGTAGTTCAACAATCTCCGCCTGAGTGGCCTTTCGTTCCTCCTCGAACTCGGCCTGCATCTCGCGGAGATGCTCTCGGAACTCCGACATAGCCGTGGCGACGTCTGCCTCCAAAACCTGGGCGAATTCCTCTTGAGCCGCTTGGTTCTGCTCCACTTAAAATTCAACGCCCGTCACGCCTTTCTCCAGCATCTCGATCCGGTCAGCCAACTCACCAAGAGTCCGTTCCATTGACGGTTCCTTGCTCTTGCCCTTCTTCGAGGTCTTCGCCTTCTCCTTAGGCGATGCGGGTTGCTCGTTGATGATTGCTTCGGTCGAAGACATAACGGCGATCGAACCTGTCTCTGATACCACTTGTCACGGACTTAGTATTTTTGCTAGCACTTCGTCCCTTGCGGCGTACTGTCTTTTCCCTCAAAGACCCGTGCAAGCCTTCCCAACCCGACTTAGCTAGATCGCTAAGAAAATTAGAATAGTGGAGCAAAGAGGAGACTCGTAAGATTTCTTTATTGAATGGAAAATGCTTACAAGTTTAGGTGGTGAGGAACAAATGAAAGCCTCCCCCTTTTATAAGTGCTCAGAGAGCTTTACATGGAAAGTCCTGGAAGGAATATTCCAAGGATTATTCTTTTCTACCATAACTGGAACGACATATTCCAGGTTTATTTTCTAGCACAGAAAAGAAAACTTCACGGGCCATCCAGAAGCTTTTTGGGCCTCCTAGAACGATCTTGGGCCTTCCGGAGAGATCTACTATCTTTTAGAGCCTTCCGCCATCTTCTAGAATGTTTTGGAAGCTTCCCGCATAACCTTGGTCCGTGAAAAGGTTATGCAACTGGGCCTCGGACGGGGTACAACATTTGGGACGTTACACTGCGCTCCCCTGTCGCCACATCCAACAACCCCCTGTCGCTGCGTCCAATAGCCCCATGCGCTGTGCTCCCCCTGCCACCGCGTCTAAGTATTTTACAGACCTAAAAAGTTAGGATTATCAAAATATTTGACAGTCCTAAAAAAATAGGACTGTCAAATTTTTGACAATTCTTCCAATAAGAAGGACTATTTTTTGAGTCTTGAACAAAAATTGGACTACTGAAGTATTTATTTTGGTGACAAACGTGTAAATAAGTAAAAAAAAGAAAAAGAAAAGGGATAGTCAAAGTAAATATGAAATGACTAGAATTTCACCCCTGTTCCATGTGGATGCCATAATTGTGAGTGTTTTTTTTAAAAATAATTTGCGGAACCTATTTTTCTGATGTCAACTGCAGAAATTATTTACACTAGTATATATGCACGTGCGTTGCACGTATTTTAATTGTCTTCTAATTAACTTAATTTGTATGTACTTGAAAAAGAACAAAAGACATTCAAAGTTGTCTTTTAATTAACTTTGTATATACTTAAAAAGGACAAAAGATAAAACTAATATATAATACTAAAAGCTAGATATTATAAGTACTATCCCTAGTAGAATATAGGAAAATTTTCACTTAAAGCATTAAATTTTTGTAAAATTATATGTAGAGCACAATGTTTCTACTATTTTCGACCAGAGCACAAGAACGCCCTTGGTAAGGGCGTTCTTCTTAAAATTTGAATTAAATATAGATTTTTCTAACGGCCATTAGCTAAACGTAAAATAAATTAAAAAAATGAGGAAAATGCCCTTGCTAAGGGCGTTTCCTAGCCTAGAAAAAAAAAGAAATGTCATCACCAAGGTCTGGGTGGTGTAGTTGGTTATCACATTAGTTTCACACACTAAAGGTCCCCAGTTCGAATCTGGGCTTAGACATTAACTTTTTGAATAAATTTATAATTTTACAACATCATCATCATGCCAAAAGACTTCACATGCATGTACTACTACATAGAGCTGACTTCACATGTACTACTTGCTAGATCAATGTTTACTTGAAGTTGAATGAGATCGAACTCATCGGACCTCTTTTAGAACTCGTCATTAGCGACTGAGAGCAGCCGGCAACCGTGTCCGAAATGATTCCAATAATGTTATCATCCTGATTGTGGACTGTTAGGTATTTTGATATATCACTTTCCAAAAATAACACATATGATGAATGCACGTACATTGATTTTGGCCTGTTCAGTTCAGAAACTATAAGATAGATATTCCAACAGTCCGATCTCATTCTACTTCAAGTAAACATTGATCTAACAAGTAGTACATGTGAAGTCGGTTCTATGTAGTAGATCTAGCAAATAGTACATGTGAAGTCAGGTCTATGTAGTAGTACATGCATGTGAAGTCTTTTGGCATGATGATGATGTTGTAAAATTATAAATTTATTCAAAAAGTTAATGTCTGAGCCCTACACCATCAGATCTTTTATTTTATTTTTTCTAGACTAGGTAACGCCCTTGGCAATGACGTTTTCCTCATTTTTTTTTTAATTTATTTTACGTTTAGCTAACGATCGTCAGGAAAATCTATATTTAATTCAAATTTTAAGAAGAACCCCCTTGGTAAGGGCATTTTTGTGCTCTGTTCGAAAATAGTAGAAACATTGTGCTCTACATATAATTTTATAAAAATTTAATGCTTTAAGTGAAATTTTTTCTATAATATATTATTTTTTGTATTGAAATAGACATGTAAGAATATTTTTAGAAAACAAAAATTTTACGGTGAACCCTAATTTTGGCATTATATTAGATAAAGTGACGCTAAGTGAGAACACTGACTGGTGTGTGGTGGGCATCGTCACCTAATCTTAGTCTACCACATCTGCCAGCACTCAATCTCATAGTCAGCAGAGATATCTAGAAGATAAGGTCTTCCCTCCCCTAATTCCTTTTTCCATCCTTAAATTCAAGGTAAATTTAAACCTTCCATTTCATCAAATATATATAGAATTTCTTATGATTCTTATACTCTTCTTAGCAAATATTTGCTTCTCATGTCATGTAACTGTGATGTAAAATCCATAAAAATGTGACTTTTCTGAGTGAACCCAGTTGGAATACGCTCACTTTTCGTGGGTTTATCCCCTTTTTCTTGGGAGAAGGGGGGGGGGGGGGGGGGGGGGGGGGGGGGGGGGGGGGAGTCGAGATTTTTAGGTGTATTTCTTGGAGCAAAAGCTGATCTTTTGAAATGGGTCTCCATTCATTCGTGCTGAAAATATTTGATTTTTTTTTTTCAATTGGGTATTCCTCTTTTTCTTGGTCATGCTGAAATTTGTTGGAATTCTTATAAAATTCCATGTGGTATTTCAAATACACTATAAGGCTTTAGTCCCACATCGGATAGAACAAACACATGTGAGTGTGTTTATATATGCTTATGCCTTCTACATGGTTGTGATGAGTGGGTAGTAAGAGGGGTGCCCGCGCGCCCGGGGGCATTGAGCTAGAATGCACCCGGTTTGGTGGGAAGCTCCGGAAAACCTTAATGCGCATGTGCGGGCACGTCATTAACTAACCGACTACCCATTCCACACGTCTTTCTCCTGATTTTTGGGTTCTCGATCTAACCGTATTGGAGTTTACAACTCTATATAGATGGTTGTTCTTCACAGAGAAAAAAGTAACGAAGAGGATTACAACCCACAAGAAAAAAAAAAAAAAAGGAGATATCAAACGCTGCCGTTCCACTTCTTCTCTGTTCGACAGTAGATTGCAGATAGGTACTGCTACCTGCAATTCGTTGTTGTATCCTGGAGGAAAGACGCCATTCGAGCCTTACAGTAACGTAAAGGGGCGAATCTTTTCTTGAGGACAGTGATCTACACGCCTCAACGATCCAAAGTTCTGTTCTACGAAGCTGCAAATACAACAATCTCAAGAAAAGATGTCTTCTCAGAACAGTGACCTCGCTGCTGCTGCTGGATCCGTTCAATCTCGTTCCAGGCTTCCTGACGTTTCGAAGATTGAAGTTTTCAACGGTACCCACTTCAAACGCTGGAGAGAGAGGATCTACGTCTGCCTAGACGTGCTGAACTATGCGAAGTACCTGACTGAACCTGAACCTGAAAAGCCGGCGGCTATGGAGTTCGATTCGGCAAACATAGAAGATGCTGCCAACGCTTTCGATGATTTCCAAAAGCTGCACGATGAGTGGCAGCAAGGAAACAAGGTATGCCGATACGCTATTCTAAACACCTTGTCGAATGAGATCTTCGATATATACTATTCATATAAATCAGCTTACGAAATCTGGAAAAATATGAATAAAAAGTATATAATCGAAGATGCTGGTACTCAAAAGTACGCTATTGGGAATTATCTTAAATTCCAGTTTGTTGACTCTAGAGATATCTCTTCTCAAATCATTGAATTTCAAATTCTTTTAAATGATTTGAAATCTGAGGATATTGAACTCCCTGATGCTTTCGTCTCTGGTTGCTTGATTGAGAAACTACCTGAATCTTGGAAAGACTACAAGGACAAGGCGAAGCACAAAAGGAGGCAGATGAGTCTGGAAGACGTGATTATTCATGTCCGGATTGAAGAGAAAAACAGGAAACTTGACGCAAGATTAGCTACGGAGTTTGACTCTAAGGCTAATATTGTGGAAGGTAATCCCAGTTCTGCTTCTAATCGGTTTAGGAGAAATCCTAAGAAAACCGATAAGAAATCTTCTATTTCGAAGACTAACAATTTCCGTCCTTTTAAGAAAAATAAAGGAAATTGTTATGTTTGTGGAAAACCCGGACATCATGCTTTCAGTGCAGACACAAGAAGGATGGAGACAACAAAGACGTCACTCCAAAAGCTAATATAGTGAAGGATGATGTCTTTGCTGCTGTTGTCTCTGTTGTGAACATGGTGGCTGAGAAAAAAGACTGGGTTATTGATTCTGGAGCAACCCGTCACATCTGTGGTGACTTAAAGTCTTTCTCAGAGTACACCCAAGTGAAAGATGGAGAAGAACGAGTCTATATGGGTGACTCTAGGCCTGTACCCGTCCTGGGAAAAGGCACAGTTCTTCTCAACTTGACTTCTGGGAAAACCCTTTCACTGGGTAATGTACTGCATGTTCCTGACATTCGCTGCAATCTGATCTCTGTGTCACTTTTGGTTCAAGCTGGAATCAAAGTGAACATGGAATGCAACAAGGTAGTGCTTTCTAAGAATGAGACATTCATAGGGAAAGGGTATTGTAACCAGGGTTTATTTATTCTGAATGTACTCAAAACTATTATTAATGAAAATTCTGCTTCTTCTGCTTACATGGTTGACTCTTTTGATTTGTGGCATGGTAGACTAGGACATGTTTCTGCACCTTATATTAAGGAAATGAGGAAAACTGGTTTATTGCCTAACATCACTAAACCAACGAATGATAAGTGCGAAATATGTGCTGAAGTTAAAGCCATCAAAAAGGGTTGTTTACCTGTTGTTTCTAGAGATAATACTGATTTGCTTTCTTTAGTTCACACCGATCTTGCTGAATTTAGAAGCTTAATGTCTAGAGGAGGGAAATATTATTATATTACCTTTATAGATGATTACTCTAGATACACGAAGGTATATCTCCTTAGAAACAAGCATGAAGCAGGTGAGATGTTTCTGAAATATAAAGCAGAAGTTGAGAATCAACTAGATAGGAAAATTAAAAGGCTTAGGTCAGATAGGGGAGGTGAATATGAGTCTAATCCCTTTGCTGACCATTGTGATCAACTTGGCATAATTCATGAGACTACCCCTCCATATTCACCAGAATCGAATGGGGTAGCTGAAAGAAAGAATAGAACCTTGAAAGAGATGATGAATGCTATGCTGGTTAGTTCAGGTGCACCCCTGAACTTGTGGGGGGAAGCCATCCTATCTGCTTGTTTTGTTCAGAATAGAATACCCTATAAAGCAACTGGCAAGACACCCTATGAGTTATGGAAAGGCTATACGCCTAACCTAAAATATCTCAAAATGTGGGGGTGCCTCGCCAAAGTTCTGTTAGTAGGACCTAAAAAGACAAAATTAGGTTCTAGAACTGTTGATTGTGCGTTCATTGGTTATGCTAATAACAGTGCTGCGTATAGATTTTTGGTGGTTAAGAGTGACTCTGACCAGGTTGCTGTCAATACTACTCTAGAAACCAAAAATGCTGATTTCTTCGAAACTATTTTTCCTTGGAAATCCGGTCTCGAAAGAACTGTTAACCATACCGAACGTATCTCTGAGACTCCTGAAAATTCAGAATTTGAATTGAGAAGGAGTAAAAGAGCGAGGATATCCACCAATTTTGGTGATGATTTTCACATGTTTCTTGTGGATGATGATCCGATAACCTATGATAATGCTATGCATTCTAGAGACGCACCTTTCTGGATAGAAGCAATCAACAGTGAGTTAACCTCAATTATGTCTAATCATACTTGGGAAGTTGTTGATTTACCTCCTGGTGCTAGAGCTATAGGTTGCAAATGGATCTTTAAGAAGAAACTAAGAGCAGATGGCTCTATTGAGAAATACAAGGCTAGGTTGGTTGCGAAGGGATTCTCCCAGAAGAAAGACATAGACTATTTTGACACTTTCGCCCCTGTGACACGAATCTCTTCTATCAGGATTTTAATTGCATTGGCAGCAGTTCATAAATTGATTATCCATCAAATGGATGTGAAAACTGCTTTCTTAAATGGTGATTTAGAGGAGGAGATTTATATGTCACAGCCAGAAGGTACTATTGTACCGGGTAGTGAGAAGAAAGTATGCAAACTAGTTAAGTCTTTATATGGGTTGAAACAGGCACCTAAACAATGGCATGAGAAATTTGATTCTGTGATGGTGTCTAATGGATACCTGATCAATGATGCAGACAAATGCGTATACTATAAGTCTTTTAATAATTCTTATATTATGCTTTGTCTCTATGTGGATGACATGCTTATTTTGGGACCTAATCTTGATATTATAAATGAGACCAAAAGATTTTTAGCTTCAAATTTTGATATGAAAGATCTTGGTGAAGCTGATGTAATCTTAGGTATTAAAGTTGTAAAGACAAAAGATGGTCTTACATTGTGTCAAGAACACTATGTCGAGAAGTTTTTGAAAAGATTTGGATATTATGACTGTAAGAGGGTGTCGACGCCATATGATGCTAATATCCATCTTAAGAAAAACAAAGGACATAGTGTCTCTCAGAAAGAATATGCTCAAATTATTGGTAGCTTAATGTACTTGATGAACTGCACGAGGCCTGACATAGCTTATGCTGTTGGCAGACTGAGCAGATATACTCAGAGTCCTAGTAAGGAACACTGGGTTGCCATTGAGAGATTAGCCAAGTACTTAAAAGGTACCATTAATCATGGGATATCTTTCAAAGGGTCCCCACCTGTGCTAGAGGGTTATTGTGATGCTAACTGGATCTCAGATTCAGATGAGATCAAATCCACTAGTGGTTATGTGTTTACCCTCGGTGGGGGTGCAGTGTCTTGGAAATCTACCAAGCAAACGTGTATAGCTCGTTCAACCATGGAGTCCGAGCTAATCGCCTTAGAGAAGGCATGTTCTGAGGCTGAGTGGCTTAGAAACCTCTTAGCAGATCTTCCCATTAGTGTAAATGCTCCTCCTCCTGTGCCTATGCATTGTGATTGTCAAGCTGCTATTGCAAAGGCAAAGAGCAATATTTACAATGGGAAAAGTAGACATATACGTCTAAGACATACAGTGGTAAAACAGCTGTTAAAATCTGGAGTTATATCCTTGGATTATGTGAGGTCAGAGTTGAATTTGGCCGATCCTCTGACCAAACCACTTAATAGGAGGCAAGTGGAAGATACGTCGAGGGGAATGGGACTTATGCCTAAAACAGAAAACAAGAGTGATGGTAACCCCACCTATTTGATTGGTGATCCCATGACTTAGGTTCATAGGGGTAAGAACAAGTCACTGGTTGTTTTTGTGTACTATCGACTATTGTAATTGAGATGTTCCATTCCTATGACGAGATAGTACTGTATTTTAATACAACTACTGCAGTGAGAAGGTTGAGTTTTGCTCTTAATAGAATCCATATCCCAAATATTGAGGTGGTGTGTCTAAACTGCAGTACACACTTGATGGAAATCTACCTATATGAGTGAGGAACTGGGTCGGTTCCTATGAGAGCTTTTGGCAGGCTCTCTAGAGCACTCATGAAAAACCAGGATTCAGCGCAGGGCCAAAAAGCGCAAAACCGCAGAACAGTGAAGTTCTAAGAATAACAATGTGGATGTGAGTCCTCTGGTCACATTAAAGGTTGTTGGTTCATAGAAACGCGTTTCACCAACTTCCTGTGAACAAGTTTTACTATCCTAATGGCTGGTTCATAGCTGGAAAGCACCAGTACTTAGGCATTGTGTTCTTGATACGGCTAGCAAATGAGATAACCACATATTTCAAAATATGTGGGGGAGGGGTGTAGTTGGTATTGCATAGCATGTGTGGTGTATTTTGAAATAGTGGGGAATTGTTGGAATTCTTATAAAATTCCATGTGGTATTTCAAATACACTATAAGGCTTTAGTCCCACATCGGATAGAACAAACACATGTGAGTATGTTTATATATGCTTATGCCTTCTACATGGTTGTGATGAGTGGGTAGTAAGAGGGGTGCCCGCGCGCCCGGGGGGCATTGAGCTAGAATGCACCCGGTTTGGTGGGAAGCTCCGGAAAACCTTAATGCGCATGTGCGGGCACGTCGCACGCGCAGGGGGGGTGCAAATCCGGGCCGTTAAGCCTCACGTGGGCGGGACACGACTCAGTTTTTGCATTTTCCTTTGGTAGTGAGTTCGCTTTTTATGCGGCCCATTAACTAACCGACTACCCATTCCACACGTCTCCTGATCTTTCTCCTGATTTTTGGGTTCTCGATCTAACCGTATTGGAGTTTACAACTCTATATAGATGGTTGTTCTTCACAGAGAAAAAAGTAACGAAGAGGATTACAACCCACAAGAAAAAAAAAAAAGGAGATATCAAACGCTGCCGTTCCACTTCTTCTCTGTTCGACAGTAGATTGCAGATAGGTACTGCTACCTGCAATTCGTTGTTGTATCCTGGAGGAAAGACGCCATTCGAGCCTTACAGTAACGTAAAGGGGCGAATCTTTTCTTGAGGACAGTGATCTACACGCCTCAACGATCCAAAGTTCTGTTCTACGAAGCTGCAAATACAACAAAATTTTGTGCCCATATCAAATTGTAGCGCCATTGCACGTCGTGCCGCATTGTGTCGGACACGTATCAATATGTGTGTGTCGGGAAGGGGGGGGGGGGGGGGGGGGGGTGAACATTGGTTAATTAACATGGTATCAGAGGAAAAACTCTTGGTTCAAATTCCCCTTCTACGAGTTAAATGGTTTATACTGTTTTACCATGAGCAATTGTCATTTCACTGGGAGTTAGCTCAAGTGCACCCTCTAGGTTCATCCTCGTCCGGAGACGTACTAAGTTCTCTTAATTCCGGCCCGCATGTGATGAAGGTTGTTAAAGCAATTGTCATGTTCAAATTCCCCTTCTACGAGTTTAATGGTTTATACTGTTTTACCGTGAGCAATTGTCATTTCACTGGGCGTTAGCTAAGCTGCGCCCTCTAGGTTCATCCACGTCCGGAGACGTGCTAAATTCTCTTAATTCCGGCCCGTGTGTGATGAAGGCTATTAAAGGTTTAATATTTAATGTTGGCATGTTCCTAACAGTTTGAGCTGTTAGGATTAGGAACAGTCCAACATTATGTATTAAACCTTTGACACCACTAGAATTACTAAGGTTATCAGAGTAGCACGTACCATCAAACAAAGTATGACTAATTTATTTAATGATCCTTTCACAATTCAAATCTCCCTTCCACTAATTAGAATGGAACATTATATACTAGACCTTTAACATCCCCGTTCACGTGGGGTGGGGTTATGAGAACCTACGTTGTACAACACTTGGATTAGTCTAGAGCGTGCACCTGAGATGAAGCCCGGACAACGGAGGATCACACATAGAAAGACAATATAAACCACTTAATTGGTCAAAGAGAAATTTGAACCCAAGGCCATTTGATATGATATCATGTTAGTTAACAAATATTTTCAAAAGCTCGAGCTTTTGGGAACATTGCTTAACTAATAGACTTGATATCAACCTTCTTTGTTGGTCAAAATTCCTAAGAAATGTAGCTCTGAGCATGAGAGGGCCATACCATAAAAACTAGACAACTTGTTGGCGAGTAAGTAGACCTACCTTTTGGGTATGCTGTTTAAGCTCATTCATCCAAGGAGGACACTCCAAGTTCCGCTAGACACTAAAGAGTCTAGACTATAAGCTAGCCAAGGTTAGAAATAAGTATTCTATTAAACAAAGATGTGAAATTGTCAGTAAATCATTTGTCAATCAGCAGTTGCCTGTGGTTGAATCATTCTTTGGTAACAACATTTCACAATTTTCATGGACATTTATATTTCTTTGTCGACATTTCATACTAGCAGCTGCACATAATAAACCAACATTAACTCATTAGTGTTTAGTAGGATGAGAATATTTGTTGATGAAATTGTTGAAGCCACGAATGAACCTAGGTTTGCTGTCATTTTGTACAATCTACCTTAAAATATAAGATTTGAGGTGTCAGTTTATGTAGAATTTAGAAGGTGTCTTTGTTGGTATGATTTTTACCAAAGCTCATTTCTCTTCACAGCTTTATGCAATTCTTGAATAAATAAGATATTCTTGTGATCAATTCGTATCAGTTCAAAATACTAGTTTAACTAAAGCTCAGTTGTATGCTGGAATGCAAATTACCTCATTTCTTTAAGGTGTTTGGGTACTATCCTCGCAAAAAGTTGGGATAAAGTCTTTGTTGTTTTTGTCATTGTTGTTAGTTTTGTGCAGTATGGCCTTCCCTTTTCTTACACAAGAATGCTAATTTCGTGTTTATGAAGATAAATTCTTGTTGTTGGCTTCCGGGAAAAAACTTAAGTGTCTGGATATTCTTTTTTGTTGACTAAGTTTTTATTGTCGAATCAAATGCAGTGCTTAAGCAGATTTCTTATTTCTTTTCTTAAGAAATTGATTTTACAGATGTAACTTTTGCTCTTTCCCCTGTTTTATAGAAAAATATGCAAGTTGTAGCTTATTAGCAGAGTACTAAACCTGTATTTGAAAAATGGTATTAGGAAAGATACTTTATTTCCTTCATGGGTGTGCTTGTGTCATGCTTGAGCTGAGAAATTCATTGCAAAATTGTAATTGGTCTGCTAAGCACGGGCATCAGCTGGCCTAATTTCATTACTAGTACAATGGTGCTCATTTCTGGATTAGCTGACTATAATGTTTGAATTGTATCTTGTCCACAGTTATCTCCACAGAATCCATAAAAATTGAAGGAGGCTCTATTAGTTATGGCATCGATGATCTCATTGACTCCAAGTAATGTGCAATTAGGTAGAAGTTTAATTGATCAGCGATATGTTGGTTTGAGAAGGTCAAGAGCCCAGAAATCAGTATCTACTAAGCTGACAACAATGAGGAGTCAAATTATGGTAATTAGAGCCAGCAATGAAAATGGGGCATCAGTGCAAAGCCAAGGCTTAAGTCTTGAAGAGTGCGAAGCTGCTGCCGTGGCCGGGAACTTCCCCCCTCCCCCGCCTGTTTATAGCCCTCCTGTGCCAGAAGGAACCCCAGTTGTCAAACCATTAGTATGTATGATTATAGCCTGCACTACTGTTACCACTTCTGATGTATAGATTGTTACTGATTTCTCTGAGGATTTCGTGTGATGTTTTAAAACTCTTGCTTCTTGATGTTACTTCAGAATTGGCAAGCTTTTCTTATTCATGATATTGTTCCCTCCTTAATAAGATTTCTACTGTTGTAACGTTTTCTCCTTCATTCCCCAGCCACTTTCTCGGCGTCCACGTCGAAACAGAAAATCAGCCGCATTGAGGGCTGCGTTCCAGGAAACACGTCTGACGCCTGAGAATCTTGTTCTCCCACTATTTATTCATGAAGGTTGGTGCTAATGTATGGAGGCTTGCTTGATGCCGAATCCCATAATGTTCACGTGGCTGTAATTTCTTATGTTTTCTGTAGTATATTTTTCCTTTTGAGGGAAGTGAGCTAGTGTTAAATTCATCTGAGGACATGTTGCTTAAAAAAAATTTCAGGTGAAGAGGACACCCCAATTGGTGCTATGCCTGGATGTTATAGGCTTGGGTGGAGACATGGTCTTCTCGATGAGGTGAACTTGCTTAAAAAGGGTTAAGAACATGGAGTGTTTATATTGATTGTTAAAGTCCCTGCCACTTTGCAACTGCAGAGTTTTGTGAGGGTTGAGGGTTATATATTGAAAATTATTCTAACAAACCCTGCACATGGGCGTGTTATTCCTTTCCACTCCTTGACTCAATTTGCCAAAGAGATGTATGCAATTCTCTTAAGCAAATTGAATTTTCTTACCTCTTTGTCTAGTCTCTGTATTAGGGAACCTTGGTTGCATGAGCTTGAACTGCAAAGCCGAAAGATAGGTCTACCTATCCACCAATTGGCCGTCTAGGTTTTATGTCATGACTATCTCATGCTCATAACTACTTTGGCTAGGAATTTGGCACCAACATAGGAAGTTGGGTCAACAGCCGGTCATAAAAACTGTGTCAATTCCTTTGTGGAGCTTTTATGCTCCATACCCAACCTCTTTTTGATGGGAGGAGGCTTTGATGATAATGATGATAATAGACGATATTATTAGGATGAGAGCTGGACTCGTGAAGCTATATAATTTTATTTGTAAAAATATCATTTAATATGCAGATACCATGTTAACGTCCCTGCCACTACATCAAATCCAGAGTTGTGTTGAGGGTTGAGGGGTATATATCTATTATTAAACAATGGTAGAAATTATGTTTAGCGCTTCATGAAATGATATAGTTTGTTTAGAAGTTTACGAAAACATTGTTTTTGGAAAATAGAAGAAGTGGGACTTTGCCTTTAGATGTAAAAAAGGATGTACTTATTGTAGTTGCATGCTTCCTCCTTACCCTCCTCTTTAATGTAATGTACATGAAGCAACCAAATAGCCATAACATAATTGACCAATTCTGAGTTACCATATGAATAATGTTGCAGGCTTGCAGCAACTAAATAGGCATAACCTCCTAGCTGAACAATTCTGAGTTACCAAATGAATGTTGCAGGTTTACAAGGCCAGAGATGTCGGTGTCAAAAGTTTTGTGCTCTTTCCCAAGATTCCTGATGCTTTGAAGGTTGGTGTCAAAAGTTTTATGCACTCTAGTCACACAAACACGTGATTTATATGACGATGGTTCAAGGGAATGTAAATGTCACATTTCTATTCATCCAGTCACCCACAGGAGATGAAGCGTTCAACGACAATGGTCTGGTACCTCGAACAATACGTCTCCTCAAGGACAAATACGCTGACGACATTGTTAGTCATCTTCCATTCTAAAATTGTAGTTGTGCACTTCTTGCAATGTGTCTTCACTGAATTTGTTGAGTGAATGCAGGCTATTTACACAGATGTTGCATTGGATCCTTATTCCTCTGATGGGCATGATGGTATTGTGAGGGAAGATGGTAAGCAATATTACTTTCTCATGTTTGAACTCACTGTCCAGCTTATTGACTCCCAGATTTAGCTTAATCCGACGTATCAAAAGTTAGAACATGTTCCATCCTATTTGCGACCATAGATTTCTAGTTTCCAGTCTATTTGGACATATAGAGTTGGATCTCTTTCAGAGTTGCAATGTTGTCTTTAGATTATATGAAAACATCAAGATATATGATATGCTAGCAACGGATTTGAAACTTAAGAAAGTTGGTGTATTCATTTATGTCGGCGTTGCCATTCTTCAATAACAACCCAAAAAATTCCAGAAACTTTAAGGAGTATGCAACTCTGGTTCCCTTGTAGGATATGCATGAGATTTATTATTGTAAAAGAAAACAAGATGTTGATGCTTTGAGTAAATAAAGTAGAAAATCCCAAAAATATGACATATCGAAAGGAAGGAAAACTTCTTCCGGAAAAGAGTGAAATTTTCTATTTTTACTCTCCTTTATGGTCTCATTAATTATCTGGAAGTTAATTTAACTGTTGAGTGCTAATTGTTGGTCTCAAAGAAGGAAAAAAAAAAAACCAACTAAGAAGCAACCAACAGTCCTCTTAACCAGGTTTTCTTTTAGACAACAGAACATCGTATTGAAAGGGAGTTTGAAGCTTACGGGCCAATCAAACGAGTAAGTATTAGATCATTTTGGTTGGGGGCTCAAATTATTGCTCCTACCTGGGGTAAGGACTGCATCTACATTAATCAATATCTAACCAACATAATAAAGGGTTGACGTCAGGTCAACAGCCTGTCGTAAAGACTTTGTTGAATCCTTTATAGAGATTGCTTATGCTCCATAGTTGACCCCATTCTATTGGGAGAAGGTGTGGATGATGATTTTTATTCATTATTTTTCTATTATTACAATGTGAAGGTTTTCAAGCATCAAGATCTTAATCTAGATGATCTAGACTTGGTTGCAAGCCTGTTGTTTTCTAATTATAGCTTGAAATATTATTGAGTACTTTTCACTGTCAGGGAGGCATCAAATTCTTGGCTTCAAAATTTCAAAAAAACACAAAAAGCTATCATTTGAAGCTTTTTTTATTTATTTATTTTCTCATTTTTTTCAACAGGGGTCATCATGAATGATGAAACGGTTCATCAGTTGTGTAAACAGGCTGTTTCTCAGGTACTAGTAGAGATTCTCGACATCCATCCAATTACATATCCTCACCTATTGTAGGGACAAGTGTTGTAAATATCCATCAATGTTATAGGCCAGAGCTGGTGCTGATGTTGTCAGTCCCAGTGATATGATGGATGGTAGAATTGGAGCAATCCGAGCAGCTCTGGATGCTGAAGGATTTGATAATGTTTCCATCATGTCTTATACTGCGAAGTAAGTTTCCAAACTTTGAAGGAGAACCTCAACTTTTAAACCTCTAGCACACTTTACTTTGTGAGTTTATTCAAGCAATGGGCTATGCACTATTATGCGCAATATGTACTTTCTACAGGTATGCAAGTGCATTCTATGGTCCTTTTAGAGAAGCCTTGGATTCAAATCCACGATTTGGGGACAAAAAGACGTATGCATTTCTGCAATTCTACGCATGCATTCTTTTTCCGTGTCTTTCATCTGCTAGATGAAACTAATTGTTTGTGTGCTCTGTATAATAAAGTTACCAGATGAATCCAGCAAATTATAGAGAAGCTCTTATTGAGACTGAAGCTGACGAGGCTGAAGGAGCTGATATTCTCTTGGTAATTTTTGTATTGCATATTTAGGCTGCAAAAACACATTTTTAAGAATGTCTTTTGCTTTCTCTACCTATGTAGAACTGAGCATGCATTATTTTGTAGGTTAAACCTGCAATGCCTTACTTGGATGTTGTACGCCTTCTTCGAGATAATTCCTCTTTACCAATTGCTGCTTATCAGGTATACAATGTGCTTTCGGATTCCATTTTCAAAAAAAAGAAAGAAAAACGTTCCTCCGCGTCTGGGGACACACCAAATTCATGATTTTATGTATACTGTTAGATTCAACATCTTACGGTAGTCTGATCCTCTAAATTGGAAGGCTCTTTATACAATTTTTGCTAATGCAATAAAAGGGTTCATGTTTTCTCTTTGTTCTGTACACGTACAGTCCATTAAAATGCTCTTCCCTCCTACTGGTATCTTGGGCTTTTTTTATGTATTGATTTTATGTTGTTTCATCTCAATTTCAGGTTTCTGGTGAGTACTCTATGATAAAAGCTGGCGGGGTTCTTAACATGATCGACGAAGAGAAGGTCATGATGGAATCGCTTCTATGCATCAGACGAGCTGGTGCTGACATCATTCTTTCTTATTTTGCTCGCCAAGCTGCAAGTGTCTTGTGTGGGATGAAGTGAGAAATATATCGACACCGACTCTGCCTAGAGTGTTTGTTCAGGAGGCTTGTATCTTTTTGCAAGCATGAATAAAGTAGAGTAATCTTTCCTCTCAAACTGTACTATCAGTATGCAGTGAAGTTACTGGTCCACTTGCTCCATTTAAGACCCTGGCTGTGTTTATTGTCTTTGTTTGATCTCTGTGAGATGGATCCTGTGTGTGTTTGTTTTACTAAGGAGATGGATCCTATGTTGTTTATAAATATACTGGCAGATTAATTTGCTTTCTCTGAAGCAAATCTTTAAGGAGTCAAGATTGAAGTGTAAGCAGAAAATGTTTGATAAATTGAATCGTTGGAATATATGCAGTTCTGGAAGAGTAAGGACCCAGTTACATTTTTCAGAACTTTATTGAATGATTTAAGTAAATTGTTGCTGGTAATGTATGGCAAATTTGAGATGGTAATAAACATATTGGATCGATTATCTTCCTCTCTGTGGACATATCCGGTGATAGTAGTAAATATTGATTAATTGTTCATGAGTGGGGGCAAACTAGCATAAGCATATATGCTCATGCTTTACCAACTAGTCAAATTTAGTAGTGTCACACTCTATTAGTGTATATTTTGGGGGATTTTGATAGAAGTCCCCAAAATTCACCCTATTTTGAAATGAAATGGTATTTGTTAGTAGAACCGACCCCCCCCCCCCCCCCCCCCCCCCCCCTCGCCCCCCAACACCCACCCACCCACCACACCCACCACCCAACGACCCTGCGGATCTTTTACCATAACAATGGATTGAATTCTGTAAATGGATGATTTGATGCCCTAAAAAGGAAGACCAGTGCTATCTTATAATAGAATACTAAGTTCCACGAAGTAGACATGAGCTTTGCCCAAAAAAATAAAAAATCTGCTTTATCACCATCATGCGCATCTTTCTTTCCTAACGAGGCGAATCCTACAGGCGTGGGCTTCTCCATTTAGGTAGCTTTTTGGATCTCTCGCAATAAGTGCAAGCCGCTTTGAGTTGGTTCGTTTTCGTATGATGATTGCTCGCTTTACCTCTCTATCGGTCATGACTTCTTATATAATATATATGTGTGAAATTTGATTTGTTTCACTATTTCATTTCCATCCTTTCAAAAGCGGGTGCCCTCTTTGAGGGGTGTGCTTTGACTCATATTTTGATACGGATAGGTTTCTCCGGAGGTTTGACCTTCACTATTCTTTTAGTTGTAAGGGTCCTCCTAACGCCCTTTCTCGCGAACGCGAATATGTCATCTCCACCAGCACCACCACACACACACACCAAACAAGAGCTTTCTTGTTCCAAAGCTCCCACAAATAAAATTTAGGAGTTATTGGGACATTTATGCATCTTTTCTACTTTTCTTCTTGCTTGAGATTCCTTTCATTCTAACCCAATACATAAGAATATATCATTGTCTTAATATGCTCACCACTAAACCTCTTATTCTCTCCTCTCAACGTTTTTATCAATAACAAACCCCCCCCCCCCCCTCCCCCCCCCCCCCCCCCTCCCCCCCCCCCAACCCACAACCTACCCACCCAACAAACAAAAAGAAAAAGAAAACTAATTCTTTGCTCACCACTAAACCTCGTAATTCTGTATTTTATACTTTATTTGAGTAATGTGCAACGAGTCGCATTTGGCAACTAGATAGCACTCAAAAGTCCATTTAAATAGGCCTATCTAAAACCAAATCCTAACCCAAGCAAAAGTTCACAAATTCCTCAAACCAACATTCTAAAAATTGGGAGACAGAGTTCGGCCCCTAACCGAACTCGGTCGGACCAAAATAGAAATTATATATTGCTCAGTCTTCCTGAAGACCAGGTTTCAACGTTTGAATTTTTGAAGTTAGAAAACCGAACTTTGTCTGAACTCGATTCACAAAAGCCTATAAATATATGTTGAATTTATCATTCTTAATCACTCATTCACTTTCAATCTTCTCATTTATTACTTCAAGAGCCTTAATCTTTTATCTCCAAGACAACCCTCTTAGCTTCTAAGTGCCAAATGTGTCATAAGTTAGAAGTGTTTTAAGAGTTGTAAAGCTTGGTTCTTCCAAGTGACGATTCAATCGTTTTGTTAAAGTCGACGAGTCGTTCGGATCAAAGCTTGTGGTTGTTCGAAGTCAGCAAGCTCTTCTGATCAAAGCTTGTGGTTGTAAGAAGTCGGCGCACCATTCGGATCAAAGAACGTGGTGTATGCTATTTATAAAATAGTGGATTAATATTGAGTAAGAGTTTTCGGGACTGAGTTAGTCCTCCACGAGGGAAACCAGTATATACATCGCGGTGTTTGCGTTTGTGACTTCTTACTCTACTTATTTTCATACTGACTAAATTGTAACTTGATACCCTCAACTATCACTGTTTTTCAACTTGATACCTTCAACTAGAGGTGAGCATCAGTATAATCGGCCGGTATTTGGTCGAACTTTTCGGTACTTTTTTAAATCGGTATTTAAAAAATCAATACCAATATCGTACCATTTAGAATCGGTTTTTTCGATTTCGGTTAAATTGGTATTCAGTCGATTTTGTTAAGTATCGATATTTTACCAATAAACATTTGATCAATCAACACACTTTATATATATATATATATATATATATATATATATATATATATATATATATATATATATATATATATATATATATCAGGTTCTACAATATTAAGTGTGTTGATATATATATATATATATATATATATATATATATATATATATATATATATATATATATTCTAGAAAAATTCCTAAAATTATAAGAAATCATTTTAAAGCTAATTAGGCCATTAGCAACTAATTAACACTAATTATTTATATATTTTTCTAGAATATATATATATATATATATATATATATATATATATATATATATATATATATATATATATATATATATATATATATATATATCAACACACTTAATATATATATATATATATATATATATATATATATATATATATATATATATATATCAACACACTTAATATTGTAGAACCTTATATATATATATATATATATATATATATATATATATATATATATATATATATATATATATATAGGTAAAAAAAAAAAAAAAAATATATATATATATATATATATATATATATATATATATATATATATATATATATATATATATATATATATATATATAGGTTAACAGGTTCTACAATATTATATATTGTCAGTCTCTGTTTTTCAAAAATTGAATTAATTAGTGTTAATTAGTTGCTAATGGCCTAATTAGCTTTAAAATAATTTATTATGATTTTAGAAATTTTTCTAGAATTTTTAAATAATTTTTAAATAGTTTTTAAATAAAAATATATCACTTTGTAATTAATTAAAATGTTTTAATATAGTTTTGTAATTAACTAAATTATTTTAATAGCATTTTGTAAATATTCAAATTATTTTAATAGTAGTTTGTAATTTATTAAATTGTTTTAAGTGCGGGATGCAATTTATTTTTGTATTTAGTCATTGTTAGGGACCTACTTGTAAATCCTAAAACTACGAGGACCTAACTGCTAAACCTAATTTCTACCCACCCCCGACGACCGGCCAGCGACCGACGACCGGTCAACTGCCCCCGTCATTTCCGGCCGACCTAGCCCAGACCGACCGACTTAAACCCCCCTATAAGAACCCCCCCAGTCTAACCCAAACCCTAGGTAAAATCCCCGACCACCCAGCCACCCACAACCGCCCATTCCCAGTTCGCCGTAATCCTAACTCCGGCTAATCCCAACGCCACCACCCCGACGACGATCACCCCCATCCACCACCACCGATCGATTCGCCGCGCTGAGGCGAGTCCAGCGCCACCTGAGCGCCACCGCGCACCACGACGTCTCCTCCGCCCAGTCGCCGCCCCAATAGCCCGCACTGCTCGAACACGTACGTGTCAGTTTTATTTTCGTGTCGCTTGCGTGTCTCGTCTTCACACGCGTGACTTGCCAGGACACGAGCAATACGTTGGTGAGTCTGGACACGCGTATTAGGACCCGTGCGTGTCGTGCTTAGCACGGACACGAGACTCCTGTGTCCCTAACTGTCAGGACACAGGGTTTGTTTTATCGGGTTTTAATATTATTAACTAAAAACCTAATTAAATCTAAACAAAACCCTATCCCTAACACCCAGAGCGGGCTGATCTCTTGGCCAGCCCTACCGCACCCGAGAACCCGACCCCCTTAGGCCGAGTTCGAAACCCCCCTTGCTGTGTTCTTTTATTTTTCTTTTTCTTTTCTGTTTTCTTTATATATATATATATATATATATATATGTGTGTGTGTGTGTGTGTGTGTGTGTGTGTGTGTGTGTGTGTGTATATATATATATATACTGTTATATGTATATATATACAGTAATTGTATATATGTATATATATTTTAGGCTTAATTGCTAATTGCTACCCTCAACTATCACACTTTTTCAAGTTGATACCCTAAACTTTTTTTCGTAACAGATTGATACCTCAACTATTTTTTTTTTCAACTTAATACCTAACATTTTAAAAAACCCCAAAATGCCCTTATCCTTTCCCTCCCTCCATCCCCTCCCCCACTCCGGCCCCCCCACCCCCCCCTGCTAGCTCCGGCCGAGGAGGGCGGCGCGGGTGGCGAGGACGAAGCCGGCGCGGGGGTTCCTGGAGGCCGCGGGGCCGCCGGAGCCGTTGAAGCGGACGACGGCGAGGGAGAACGCGGCGGCGGCGTGGGAGCCCAGCGCCGCTCGCAGCCATTAGAGCCGCGCCGGAGCTAGCAGAGGGGGGGGTGCAGGCGAGGGCGGCGGAGGGGGATGGTGCAGGCGAGGCGGGGCGGGGGGGGGGGGGGGGAGGGGGGATGCGGAGGGGGGGGGGGTGGCCTGGAGTAGAGGGGGGGGTGAGTGGTAGTTTTAAAATTTGGGTAAGGGCATTATTGTCCAAAAAATTATCTGGGTATCAAGTTGTTACAAAAAAAAGTTAGGGTATCAACTTGAAAAAGCGTAATAGTTGAGGGTATCAAGTAGCAATTAAGCCTATATTTTATAATTAAGTATTTATTATATATATGTGTATATGTAATATAGGTATATATTTTATATATATACTGTTATATATATATATATATATATATATATATATATATATATATATATATATATATATATATATATATATATATATATATATATATATATATACAGTATTTGTATGTGTACATATATTTTATTCTATTATGTATATATATATGTATATTTATTATATGTATATATATATCCATTATATATATATATATATATATATATATATATATATATATATATATATATATATATATATATATATATATATATATATATAAATATCTATATATTTATATGTATATATATAACATGTTGTTGTTATATATTTATATATGTATTTCACTCTACCTAGTGTAAATTATTATTATGTAAATTTCACAAGATTATTTTATTACATATTTTGAGACTTGTATATTTTTACCACTTTGAAAATATATTATTATTTAAATTCATGTATTTTATTACTGCAACCATTTGGTGTCCAAGCCTAGCATGGGTTTTTGGGCTCCAATGTGTTTTCACACATTCAAGACCTGTACAAGTCATATTGGACTTAATTCATGGCCTTGGGTCCTGTATTTGAACTCTGGTTCAAATTATGTACATGGACAAAATACGCAGATAATTAATTATTTAATTTCAGATTGTGTACCATGCTGTTTTTGAATTTCTAAAAATACTTTAATTGCTGTTAAAATTCTGGAAAAATAGTATTTAGATACTATGTTAATTTAGCTAATTTAGCATAATTTTTACAGTATTTAATTTATAGTTTTTCCACTGTTTTGACATATGAAACCAGAACTCACTTTCTGTGTACCTATGAAAACTGATTTTTGTAAAATACATGTACTGGTTAATAAATTCCAGAAAAATTATAATAAATTTCTATAATTAACAAGGATCATTTTGGTACTTTATTTTATATAAAATTGAGCTTTTTGTCTATCTCAAAAATGGTTGGAACACAATGTACAGTTGATTTATTTATTGAATAGTTACGACTTTTTAATGTTTTGTGTAAATTTGAGTTTTAGTCGTATTAAATCCTACCCCGCACTAGTGTAAAGGCCCTAAAAAGTTAGTTATAGTATTGAGTCACCCCACATTGATCTCCTATGCTAAAGTCATCATTTTGGCTAGGTGTCCAGTCACAAGTCGTGTTGCACCACTTAGTGTCTTAGTGTTTAACTTAGTGTAAAAACTAAGTTATGTATTTATTTCTACAGTGACGAGTTACCAGGCATCTATAGCATTCTTATCGCTGCTTTGCTTTGCTAGAGGCAAGTACTTTCTACAAACTCTACATACTGCTATAAAACAATAAACTGCGATTCACCAACCATGTTAAATGCTGATCCTTGGGGGTAGCAAGTTAAAACTTTGCATGTTGTATTACTTTCAGTCTCTGCCATGTTTAGGATAGTTTTTATATCTCTCACATATTTAAATAACGGGTTAAGGAAAAACTGCTAGTAGTGTACGTGGTCATGACATCCTTCTCCGTATGTATTTACCGAGCACCGTTACATTCTATATGTATCTGTGTCGTATGTCTGGTCCCGCATTTGTGTATGGATGTACACCGATGCCGTTAAGTGTACGTATGTACACTTCAAAAAATTGATATGTACCGCTGTACATCCTGATTACCTATTGACTGATCACTCACCTACTACAGTTTTAAACTTTAAAAACAATTAATTATTGCCATAATAAAATGTAACTAAAATCGGATAAGCATGATATGTCATTTCTTTTCGTCACATGATCAGTATTATATGTTTGTTAGATTCAGTACTTGCTCCCGTCCTAATAGGATAACGTTGTAGGTATACTTACTGAGGAGGAGTTGCTCTGTGATTCGTATTATGGAGTTACTGTCGAGGACCAGGCTTTGCCTTACGAGGATGTACCTGCGGGGAACCTCGTCTAGTTGTCTATTTGCTTTAGACTTTTGAGAGTAGTCATGTATTAGACTATGTATTTTGTAACTGGACCTGTATCCAGTTTTACATTTCAGACTTGTACTTGGACTCACTATTCTATGAGACGACTTTTGTGTTTGGAGCATTTATGACTTTTATTTACTTATAGAACTGTTAGCACATTTAGTCTTATCTTGTTATCTCTAGAACAGCTTACTGCGCTTTATCGCAAGCGCAGGCTGGACATGACTCGGTCCAGCCCAACAATTTGGGTAACGGGTCGTGACATATATATATATATATATATATATATATATATATATATATATATATATATATATATATATATATATATATATATATATATTGAAACATTAAAATTTAAAGCGACCCTTCTACCAACCAAACAATTAATCAAAATTATTAGAACAATATGTAACAAGTCACAAACATCTAAAAATGAGCTTAAAAGATCAAACACGGTCACTAAGTTTAATCTTTATTATAAGTTTAAGTAACCAAAATTCACATCAAAATTCTATAAGAATACAAGAACATAAGCTCAAAAGATCAAAAATTCAATTTTTAGCATTCTTAAACATAACTTAAGGTAATTGTTTGGTTACGTTATTGTACCAAGCATGCCTGCAATTAGGAACTTAAGGTAATTAGACAACATTAGGAATGACGCTTAAAACATCTAGAGGAATACTAGGATTGCAACATAGGAAATACATCACATGCTTGCTATTATAATTAGATTTTCTTGTCTATGATTGTTTACTTTAAAGAGTCCTTATAAGTCATTTTTATTATAATTAGATGGTGCTTACTCGTTCATCCCAGTATGTCACACCTGATAATGGCACACTCTCCATCCAGTCAGCTGACCAGTTGACTGATACACCCCCACCTTCACCTACCATACTCCTCCACTCCATAAATCCACAAACCCAGATGCCTCCACCACCTTCCATATCACAGTCCCAGCAGGACCCGATACTTCTACCACCCCCTATCACTATACCTACCCAGGCTTCCGCCACACTCGACGGGAACCAACTGCTCCCTCTGATCCACGGGTTCCTAACAACCCATCAGGAGCAGACTACCCTACTCCGCCAGAGCATGGAGCGTTCTGAGGAACGTACCGTTGTCCCACCACCTGTAGAGCCACGGCAGAGAGTGGAGACGATCAAGGACTTCATGGGTCTGAACCCCAAGGAGTTCTCAAGGACTGAGGGCATAGTAGTAGCAGATGACTGGCTAGACTCAGTAGAGAGGAAGCTCCTTGGAGTTAGGATGCCGGATGACCTCCAGGTCGAGGCAGCAGGATTTCTGCTGATAGACTTGGCAGGAGTTTGGTTCCGGAATGAGCCGTTATTTGCGAGAGGGAGGGCCACTTGGGATCAGTTCAAGACCCAGTTCAAGAAGAAATTCTTCTCGACCACCGCTAAAGTAGCCATGGGGCTACGATTTCAGAATATTCAGCAGGGAACCATTCTGTTGATGAGTATGCGGCAAAGTTTAGTCGCCTGAGCCCTTTTGCTCATAGTCTAGTTGCTGACCCTGAGGAGATGACGCGTAGGTTTTGCCATGGTCTAGTTCCAGACATTGGCATTCTTATAGTGGCGAACGGTACGACTGACTACTACCAAAGCCTAGAGTTGGCCCGGAGCATTGAGAAGCATCTTCTGTCATGCAAGAGGCCGGCTTCTGTACACCTCGAGGGACCATCCAAGCGTTAGGCTTTCCAGCAGAGAGCACCGACGCCGCACCAGCAGACTTACCGTCCCACTGCATCACATCACCCGACCCCGCCAGTTAGAGCCCCGGGACCCCAGCAGCAGCAGAAGGGAGATTTTTGTGCATTCTGCAAGAGGGTAGGCCACGACGCTACCATCTGTAGGAAGAGGTTAGGGCAGTGTTTGGCTTGTGGGTCTGCCACCCATCAGCTTCGAAGCTGCCCAGTAGCCACGGAATCTAGAGGGCCGCTTCCGACTCAGCGGCAGAGGTTTGGGCAACATCTGCAGCAGTAGAAGGGACCTCAGGGGAAGACTTATAGCCTAGCCCTTGAGCCGGAGCCGGAGCAGGTGTCGGAGCCAGATTATTTGGCTGACGTCATCACAGGTCATGTTTATTTGCATACTTTTCTAGCTCTATGCTTGTTCGATTCTGGTGCATCTCATAGCTTCCTGTCATTAGATTTTTTGCATAAACACCATTTAGTAGCTACACCTACCGAGGAGATCAGTAGAGTAATGACGGGAGGAGGACCAGTGCCTATTAGAGCTATCTATAGATGCTCTATTACTATAGCCGGGAGAGAGTTCAGGGGACGATTCTTTGCGATGCCACTCCCCGGTTATGATATCATATTAGGGATGGACTGGCTTAGCTATGCCCATGCAACTATAGACTATCATGAGGGTAGTATTCTGTTCAGTCCCCCAGGCACAGCACCATTAAGTGTCAGGAGGACAAGGCCGAAGATCAGCCTAGAGCCGAACTATTGTGCGACAGTTGGGAACGTAGCATCGCCGCACTCTATCATTAGGGAGTTTATGGATGTATTCCCAGAGGATCTTCCAGGACTTTCGCCTGACAGAGATGTGGAGTTCACCATAGATTTAGTACCGGGTTCATCACCAGTATCCCGAACTTGCTATAGAGTGAACCCCAAGGAGGCTGTAGAGATGAAAGAGCAGATTGATGACCTGTTGAAAAAGGGTTTTATTCGATCTAGTGCTTCTCCATGGGGAGCGCCAGTGCTCTTTGTGCCTAAAAAGGATGGTACAGTTCGGTTGTGTATTGACTACCGGGCGTTGAATGCCATCACCATTAAGAACAAATATCCTCTGTCCAGGATAGATGATTTATTCGACCAGTTGAGTGGGGCGAAAGTATTTTCCAGGATAGACTTGAGATCCGGGTACTACCATGTGAAGGTCAGGGCAGCAGACATCCAGAAGACGGCGTTCAACACGAAGTACGGACAGTACGAGTTTCTGGTAATGCCATTTGGTCTCACAAATGCGCCAGCTGTCTTTATAAATTTGATGAATAAGACATTTCACCAGTATCTGGATAAGTTCGTCGTAGTGTTCATCGACGACATCCTGATATACTCGAAGACGCCGGAGGAGCATGCAGAGCACTTGCGAATAGTTTTGGGGATTCTGAGGCATGAGAGATTGTATGCCAAATTGTCGAAGTGCGAGTTTTTTAGACCGAGTGGAGTTTCTCGGCCATGTAGTTACTGGAGAGGGAATCTCGGTGGATACCAGGAAGATTGCTGCAGTTGAGACATGGAAGGCTCCGACGTCAGTTTCAGAGATCATGAGCTTTCTGGGTTTAGCCGGCTATTATAGGAAGTTCGTCCAGGACTTTGCTAGGATAGCTGAAGCCATGACGAAGCTGACGCGAAGGACGCAGAGTACATCTGGTCAGAGGACTGCCAGGCAGCATTTGAGGAGCTGAAGAGGAGGCTGACGACCGCTCCAGTTCTGACATTACCTTCAGGATCTGGAGGTTTCACCATATACAGCGATACTTCGGAAAAGGGGCTAGGATGTGTCCTACAGCAGCATGGAAAAGTGATTGCTTATGCATCTAGGCAATTACGGACTCATGAGCGAAACTATCCTACCCATGACCTAGAGTTAACTGCGGTGATCTTTGCACTCAAGTTATGGAAACATTACTTATACGGAGAGCGTGTGGAAATCTTTACTGACCACAAGAGCTTGAAGTATGTGTTCACGCAGAAAGAGCTGAACATGAGGCAAAGACGATGGTTGGAGTTGATGAAGGACTTCGACATCGATTTACAGTATCACCCCGGGAAGGCAAATGTAGTGGCGGATGCGCTGAGCAGGCATCCGATGGCATGGTATCTGATGATAGATCGGTATTTGCGAGAAGATCTGAAGAAGCTCGGTATCGAGATAGTTCGGCCTGGATCAGTGATACAGATGATGGCGCTTGACATTCAGTCAGGTTTGATAGAGCAGATCAGGGAGGCACAGTCTACAGATGAGAGCCTTCGCAGACTTCGAGCCCAGGCTTTAGCTGGATTGTTGGATGACTTCACTGTAGCAGAGGATGGATCCTTGAGGCATGGCAGCCGATTATACGTGCCGAAGGGAGAGCTGGTAGAGGCAGTCTTACAGGAGGCGTACCGATCGAGATATTCTATTCACCTTGGTGCTAACAAGATGTATCGTGACTTGTGGAAACATCTTTGGCGGTACGAGATGAAGAGGGATGTATCACGTTTCATTGCAAGATGCCTAGTTTGCCAGCAGGTCAAGGCGGAGCGCTAGAGGCCAGCTGGTCTATTGCAGCCGTTACCCATTCCTGAGTGGAAGTGGGAACACATTACGATGGACTTCGTCTCAGGGCTTCCTCGTTCCCAATGAGGGAAGGATGCCATTTGGGTTATCGTGGACAGGCTGACGAAGTGTGCGCACTTCATACCCTTCAAGGTGGGACTTTCTACCAAGAAGTTGGCAGAGCTATACATGCAGCAAATAGTTCGCTTGCATGGAGTACCCGTGAGCATCGTGTTGGACAGAGACAGCAGATTCACGTCCCACTATTGGAGGAGCTTGCAGGAGGAGTTGGGCAATCGGCTCAAGTTCAGTACGGCGTACCACCCGCAGACAGATGGGCAGTCCGAGAGGACGATACAGACACTGGAGGATATGCTGAGGACCTGCGTACTAGATTTTGGCGGATCATGGGAGAGCCATCTGCACTTGGTAGAGTTTTCATACAATAACAGCTACCAAGCCAGCATCGGTATGTCTCCTTTCGAGGCACTATATGGACGACGATACCGTACACCGCTCTTTTGGGACGATGTTGGGGAGAGAGTTATGCTTGGGCCAGAGATAATCACGGATGCAGCAGAGAAGGTCGGGATAATCAGAGACAGGCTCAGAGTAGCTCAGGACAGACAGAAATACTGGGCTGATGCTAGTCGCAGACTGATGGAGTTCGCAGACGGTGATATGGTGCTAGTGAAGATATCACCTACTAGAGGGACGATCCGGTTCGGACGAGGAGGAAAGCTGAGCCCCAGATACATCGGGCCGTTCGAGATACTTGCCAGGATCGGAGAGGTAGCTTACAGGATTGCACTTCCACCCAACCTAGCAGGAGTTCACGATGTCTTTCACGTATCCCAGCTGAGGAGATATGTTCTGGACCCCAGCCATGTGCTAGATCATTCAGAGTTGGAGATCGGACCGAGCCTTGCAGTTTCTGAGCAGCCATTGGAGATATTAGACATGAGGGAGAAGAGGCTGAGGAACAAGGTTATACCCTTAGTACGAGTAGCTTGGAGCCGTCACTCCCCAGGTGAATCTACTTGGGAGAGGGAGTCGGACATGAGGGAGAGATATCCTTACCTGTTCGACCCAACCGCTACGAGGGAACCACCCGTTCCCGCTTGATACCATAGAGGTTAGTTTCGATCATAGCCTTAGTCATTTGTTGCATTGTTTGCTATGTTAGAAATTGTAGGGTCTTCAATCCTTGTGAATTTCGAGGACGAAATTTTTCAAGGAGGGAAGACTTGTCAGCCCCTGTTTTTCAAAAATTGAATTAATTAGTATTAATTAGTTGCTAATGGCCTAATTAGCTTTAAAATGATTTATTATGATTTTAGGAATTTTTCTAGAATTTTTAAACGATTTTTAAATAGTTTTTAAATTAAAATATATCACTTTGTAATTAATTAAAAAAATTTAATATAGTTTTGTAATTAACTAAATTGTTTTAATAGCATTTTATAAATATTTAAATTATTTTAATAGTAGTTTGTAATCTATTAAATTGTTTTAAGTACGGGATGCAATTTATTTTTGCATTTAGTCATTGTTAGGGACCTACTTGTAAATCCTAAAACTACGAGGACCTAACTGCTAAACCTAATTTCTACCCACCCCCGACGACCGGCCAGCGACCGACGACCGGTCAACTGCCTCCGCCATTTCCGGCCGACCTAGCCCAGCCCGACCGACTTAAACCCCCTATAAGAACCCCCAGTCTAACCCAAACCCTAGGTAAAATCCTCGACCACCCAGCCACCCACAACCGCCCATTCCCAGTTCGCCGTAATCCTAATTCCAGCTAACCCCAACGCCACCACCCTGACGACGATCACCCCCATCCACCACCACCGATCGATTCGCCGCGCTAAGGCGAGTCCAGCGTCACCTGAGCGCCACCGCCACGACGTCTCCTCCGCCCAGTCGCCGCCCCAATAGCCCGCACTGCTCGGACACGTACGTGTCAGTTTTATTTTCGTGTCGCTTACGTGTCTCGTCTTCACACGCATGACTCGCCAGGATACGAGCAGTACGTTGGTGAGTCTGGACACGCGTATTAGCATCCGTGCGTGTCGTGCTTAGCACGGACACGAGACTCATGTGTCCCTAACTGTCAGGACACAGGGTTTGTTTTATCGGGTTTTAATATTATTAACTAAAAACCTAATTAAATCTAAACAAAACCCTATCCCTAACACCCAGAGCGGGCTGACAGTTTTGCCACTGTTTTGACATATGAAACCAGAACTCACTTTCTGTGTACCTATGAAAACTGATTTTTGTAAAATACATGTACTGGTTAATAAATTCCAGAAAAATTATAATAAATTTCTATAATTAATAAGCATCATTTTGGTACTTTATTTTATGTAAAATTGAGCTTTTTGTCTATCTAAAAAATTGTTGGAACACAATGTACAGTTGATTTATTTATTGAATAGTTACGACTTTTTAATGTTTTGTGTAAATTTGAGTTTTAGTCGTATTAAACCCCACCCCGCACTAGTGTAAAGGCCTAGAAAATTAGTTATAGTATTGAGTCACCCCACATTGGTCTCATATGCTAAAGTCATCATTTTGGCTAGGTGCCCAGTCACAAGCGTGTTGCACCACTTAGTGTCTTAGTGTTTAACTTAGTGTAAAAACTAAGTTATGTATTTATTTCTACAGTGACGAGTTACCAGGCATCTATAGCATTCTTATCGCTGCTTTGCTTTGCTAAAGGCAAGTACTTTCTACAAACTTTACATACTGCTATAAAACAATAAACTGCAATTCACCATGTTAAATGCTGATCATTGGGGTAGCAAGTTAAAACTTTGTATGTTATATTACTTTCAGTCTCTGCCATGTTTAGGATGGTTTTCATATCTCTCACATGTTTAAATAACGGGTTAAGGGGAAACTGCTAGTAGTGTACGTGATCATGACCCCCTTCTCCGTATGTATTTACCGAGCACCGTTATATTCTATATGTATCTGTGTCGTATGTCTGGTCCCGCATTTGTGTATGGATGTACACCGATGCCGTTAAGTGTACGTATGTACACTTCAAAAAATTGATATGTATCGCTGTACATCCTGATTACCTATTGACTGATCACTCACCTACTACAGTTTTAAACTTTAAAAACAATTAATTATTGCCATGATAAAATATAACTAAAACCGGATAAGCATGATATGTCATTTCTTTTCGTCACATGATCAGTATTATATGTTTGTTAGATTCAGTACTTGCTCCCGTCCTGATAGGATAACGTTGTAGGTATACTTACTGAGGAGGAGTTGCTCTGTGATTCGTATTATGGAGTTACTGTTGAGGACCAGGCTTTGCCTTACGAGGATGTACCTGCGGGGAACCTCGTCTAGTTGTCTATTTGCTTTAGACTTTTAAGAGTAGTCATGTATTAGACTATGTATTTTGTAACTGGACATGTATCCAGTTTTACATTTCAGACTTGTACTTGGACTTACTATTATATGAGATGACTTTTGTGTTTGGAGCATTTATGACTTTTATTTACTTATAGAACTGTTAGCACATTTTGTCTTATCTTGTTATCTCTAGAACAACTTACTGCACTTTATCGCAAGCGCAGGCTGAACATAACTCGGCCCGGCCCAACAATTTGGGTAGCGGGTCGTGACATATATATATATATATATATATATATATATATATATATATATTGAAACATTAAAAATTTAAAGCCAACCTTCTACCAACCAAACAATTAATCAAAATTATTAGAACAATATGTAACAAGTCGCAAACATCTAAAAATGAGCTTAAAAGATCAAACACGGTCACTAAGTTTAATATTTATTATAAGTTTAAGTAACCAAAATTCACATCAAAATTCTATAAGAACACAAGAACATAAGCTCAAAAGATCAAAAACTCAATTTTTAGCATTCTTAAACATAACTTCAAGTCCACTAAAATCTATTGTAAGTTCTAAGAAACTGACCAATACAAAGATAAAAATAAAAATGAGTAGTATAAAATTAATCACGAACAACATTCTAATATATATATATATATATATATATATATATATATATATATATATATATATATATATATATATATATATGCTTAATTGCACTTTGATACCCTCAACTATTCCTGTTTTTCAACTTGATACCCTAAACTTTTTTTTGTAACAAGTTGATACCCAAAAAAAAATTTGGACGAAAATACCCTTGGTCAAACTTGAAAATTATCCCCCCCCACCCCTCCACCCCCCTTCCCGCTTCCGGCTACCCCCCTCCCGCTTTCGGCCGCCTTCCCCCACTCCCGCTTCAGGCCATCCGCCCCCACCTCTCCCCCTTGGGCACAACAATGTGGGAGGAGGGGGGCTGGGGGAGGGTGGACGGAAGTGGGAGGGGGGAGGCAGTCGGAAGCGGGAGGGGGGTGGCCGGAAGCGGGAGAGGGGTGGCCGGAGGGGGGCGGGGCGGGAGAGAGGGGGGCTGGGGCTCTACGGGAGGAGGGGGTGGCCAGAGTGGGGGAGGGGAGAGGGGGAGAGGGAAGGGATACGAGCATTTTCGGGATTTTTAAAATTTTAGATATGAAATTGAAAAAAATAATAGTTGAGGGTATCAAAGTACAATTAAGCCATATATATATATATATATATATATATATATATATATATATATATATATATATATATATAATAAAAAAATTATGATGGAGAGCTCTGCTAGGGTTTCTCCTATGGCGGCTACTACGTCTCACCCCCGTCCCCTCGATCCTCTCGCCGAGGGGGGGGGGGTTCGGAGGTTTGGAGGGAAGGGCGACGGCCACAAAGGGACCCTCCCAGGCGAGGGGGGTCGGATGGCGGAAGCGGGACCCCCCCAGGCGGGGGAAGGGGGGGTCGGGCGGTGGACGCGAGATAGGGGCGGGCGGCAACAGGGGGACCACCCCGATCGGGGGGAGTCGGGCGACGGCGGTGGGACCCCTCCAGGTGGGGAGGGGTCGGGCGACGGCGGGACCCCTCCAGGCGGGGAAGGGTCGAGGGACGGGCGGCTGCAGGGGGACTCCCCCGGACGGAAGGGGGGGTGGGGGTCGGGCGGCACATGAGGTTCCTCCTCCGGTGGAGCGGCTCCAGTATTCGAGTTCGGATCCGAAAGGACCACACTGGTGATACAGGCTGGCAGACGGTGACGAGACGACAGACTGGAGGGCGACGAGGGGCCCAAACCCAAGTATCGGGACGGGCGGGGCCAGAAAATTATGGGAATTGATCATCGATGGGCACAGTGGATCTCCGTCGTCGTGGGGGAGGTACGGTACGCACTATATCGGGATGGAGGCCAAAGGCGATGGCGGCAGAGAAGGCTAAGGGAATTGCTACTGATGCCGACAGAAAAGGCCCGGGTCCTGCGAACCCTCCGACCAGGATGCACACTGAGGAGCAGAGGCCTCGATCATGGAAGGAGATTTGCACGCCAGTGGTTACGAAAGCCCGATGTCGATGGAATTTGTCTCACCGATGTCGGTCGGAGGAGGGCTTCGGGCGTATTTTCCCGTCGAAGAAATAGCGGTCGTTTCAGAATTCTGGAAGAACACTCTGGTGTTATATGTGTTAGGGAACAAGCCGTTCTATGGCCAAATTCGGGGTTATGCGGAGCAAGTCTGGAGACCCAAAGATAGCCTGGAATTCTTCTCCAGGGAGAATGAGTTTTACTATGTCAAATTTGGACTAACAAAGGATGTGTCCAGGATTCTGCAGGGAGGGCCTTGGTCATTTGATGGGAGACTCATTATATTGAAGGAGTGGACGCTGGAGCTGAGATATGAGAAGGAGGTGCTGAACGCTATTCCCATCTGGATCCGATTCCCAGAGTTCCCAGTGAAGTATTGGAGCATCCCGCTTCTCATGAGACTTGCCAGCCTCGTGGGGAAGCTAATCAAGGCAGACGAGGCCACTGCTTTTCACACCAGACTGATGTATGCCAGGGTCTTCGTGGAGATCAAGGCGGGCTTGGAGCTACCGAGTATGCTTGAGAATCAAGTACCGCTAGGGAGGTTCTGACACAGTCGGTAGAATATGACTGGGTCCCACCCATGTGTTCTTACTGCGAGTGCTTTGGGCACACTACCAGTGCGTGCAAATATAAGGGGAAGGAGGCCGTGTGAGACCCGTCCCACTGTATCGGTATTTTATACGGATACGTATTTATTTGAGCCGTATTTCATATTTATCGATTTGCGTGATATTTTAAAATCTTTCGAAGCATTGGATTTTTATGACTTGGTTTTGACTTGGACTTGGTTTTATTAGGTTTGGTTTAACTTGGCTTGGCATTGGACTTGGTTAGTTTGGTTTCTCATAAGATGAGATGTATGGTTTAGATTGAGTGGAGAGGAATAAATGATGAAGATCACTTGAGTTTGTTATATAAGCCACTTTTCTCTCTCCCTCCTCATTCACCCTCATTCATTTATTTTCCACCAAACCCTAGCCATTAGAGAGAGGCAAGTACACCTTGCCGAACCTTGAAAAAATTTATTTCTGTTTGTTCCAACTTCTTCCTTGCATGATTCTAAGCATATTTAGAACTTAGAGTTTTCAGTTTTACCGAGTGGATTGTTGTAGATCTAGCTTTATGGTATTTTTGGTTTTCATGGGTTTTGATCTGTCAAACTTGCATGTTTTTATCAACTGATGGTTCCATGTTGTAGAGAATTTTATTTTGTCCAAATTTGACCTACGGGAGTTTGGATTTGGGTTCCTAATGTTGTTTGGAGGAGCATGGAGGCCCTGGTATTATCCATGGACATGTTCTCTGTGGGAGCCATTAATTTCGCTTCTGGCCGCATGAGCATTTCTAGCTTCTAGCCGCATGAGCATTAAATAATTGTATGGCCCTTTTATTTTCGTTGCTTGCAAGCTTGCATGTCACTTGTCCAGCCGCATAGGCCATTGGCTCAGTTGCCAGCCGCATATGGCCATCCCAGCTACCTAGCTGCATATGGAACATGGGAACAAAGTTGCATGCTTGGCCACATAAGAATGTTTGGCCAACACCTTGCTTGCATTATATTAATACAAGCATACATGCTTGAGGTAGCTGCATGTAAGTACAGGAAATTAATGCATACATGCATTCCATTAGTGCATATTAATGCATGCATCATATTTAATACATTTGTAATGCATTTTTACTAGTACTAGCCGCATAAGGCATTAAGGAAACCCTTAATCCTTTTCTTTAATGCAATTGTGTTCCTTAATGCATTGGTTACTACATTCTCTAACACCAGCCATATAGCATTTCTGAATGCATTTAATGCATTGTTAATGCATTAAATATAATGCATTGTTCAGGAATGCATTTAATGCATTGTTGACGCATTCCCTTAATGCATGGTTAATGTATTCCTTTGGAAGCCAGCCGCATATGGCTTAAGACTCTTTGGCCGCATGGCCTTACTTTAATTATTTGCATATAGCCATTTTAATTTTAGGCCACATGGCCCAGTACTTGAGTGGCCACGTGTCCTTTTCTTTTACTTGAGTGGAAGCTTGCATTTATTGCGGGTTCCTCTCTCCTTGTCTTTTCTGGTTGCATGAATATTTCTTGCTGGCCGCATGACCCCTTCAGTTATTTTCTGGCCGTATAAGCTTTGGCTGCCGCATGGGTGGCCGTCCACTCTCTTTGGCCGCATGTATGTTCTTCCACTTTTGGGCCGCATGGGGTCCACTTTGATTGTTTAAATGTTTTATTTGTCAGAATTGTGGTCAGAATTTCTTTCCACTCCCAACATGAAAGTTATAGAGTTTCTCCTTGGCTTCAAGAATATATATATTATATTATTATTTAATTGTGCAAGTTTCTTCCCTCCTTGATAAATGAGAATGACTTTACAGTGACCCGTGGTGGTGCACTCTTGACTAGTAATAATGAATGACATGACATGATAGTGGCCCACCGTGGCGCACTCCTGACAAGTAAACTTGACATGATAATTCTTAATAGTGGCCCGCCGTGGCGCACTCTTGACATGATAAACCTGACATGATATTTCTCGAATTGCTGTTGTGACGGCCAACACGACATAACAAGAATGAATGACCTGGACACCGTGAACGATTGTGCTTGTACAAATAAACCCGTCTTGTCTTGCATCATGTCTAGGATGGGGACCCCTGAGTACCACGGTCAGGGGTACCTACTGTAAATGGCTAAGGCTAATAACTAGAATAATACAGTAGTTCATGAAGAGACTTTCCCAGTTACCTGTTGCCCTTTTGATCCCGGCCTTATATATATATATATATATATATATATATATATATATACATGGGACTTGGAGCTATCTGTCATGATGAGCACATTTCCAGCCTGCCGTCGAGTGGGGCACCTCTTTAGGACATATGTATCTCACTGCAGTGTGTCTGCTATACTTATTTTTCTTTTGCTGGGGTCACTCAGGTAGTAGCAGGCGGGTAACTGGACTTGGAAATCTCTTTACATCTTGCTAGTAACTAGGCCTGTGATAACCCTAGTTAGTTAAAGTATCAAGCCGTACTTATTGCTTGGCCGTAAAATGTTGGATGGAGTTCAATCTGTCTAGTCTTGTCTTGATCTTGTACATGATTGTTACAAGTCCTGATTTTTTATTTTATCTTGCCGATAAATGGTAGGAGAAACCAAGTTCTGTTCAGACGAAGGGTTACAACCCCGGTCCTTGTTTGATTTATGGGTTGTAACCTGGTTATCTGAATAGTCTCATGGTTATCCCGTCGTATATCACCTTCCCAGTCTAAGTCTTGTCTAGATACAGTTCCTAATTATTCCAGGATAATGGTTGCAAGGATTGTCACACTAATGTATTGTACTCTGTATTGTCACTCTCTGATTGTCACTTAATGATTGTCACCTCTAGCAATAAATGAGCAGAGACCAAGTTCTGTTCAGGCGAAGGGTTACAATCCCGATCCTTGTTTGGTTTAAGGATTGTAACCTGGCTTCCGGAACAATACCTTTGTCCTCTCTTTGTTTATTGCCTAGCTCTATTTATTTAACATGTTCTCCAGTTTACTTTATGTCAAATAATGATTTACTTACTGTCTTCCTATGTTCGGGATGAGTGCATTGGTACTGCACGAATCTCGATCCTCCTTTACTTATTGCTTTCTCTCCCTGATGATTGCCTATGATTGCTGGTTTTAAGTTCATAGTTCGGCCTCCTTTGTGGTAGTTGCTATTTGGAGTCTGACCCCACTGGTTTTGCATGGCCAGGTTCTAATAGAGAAGCCCGAAGGATCTACCGTACCATCTACTCGACGGTGACCTGCTGGAGCACCAGAGTGCCTCAGTAGATTTCTTCATCCTCCCATTGATATGTAAATTCTCCTCTTGTAACGTTTAGACCCGATCACGTGTTTAGCTCGTGTTTTGGTATTTTCCTTGATATTGTAGCCTACGGGCATAAACATGATATGTGTATTCTAGACTATAGCTAGTCCTTATCATGTACGACTAATACTCTAGCTAGTCATCAGTTCTGTGGTACTGGCTTCATGATCAGTCATGTATATATGGTTCGGGACGCCTTACTATTGTATGTATGATGATCGTGCTCTTACTCTTGTATAATTGCCTGTGATTGAGATACCTAGGATCGTTAAACCTTAGGATTGACTGATGGCTTGTAGAGTAACCCCCATGTCTTGACAGCTTATACGTAATTTAAGAGTATTAACGTACTTTGGGATCGCGTAGCTGGCTGTGTACGCCTCCGTCCAGTATCCTGGTTTTGGGGCGTGACAGTTTTAGTGGTGGCCCATGCAGGTCTCGATTTTCAGATTTGTTGGGGTTACCATGTTTAGATATCTCAATCACGATTATCCTTATTGATCTCCTTCGGATTATTCTCTATCTCTGATACTTGACTTGATATGACATCTGTTTTGATCGTTGGTCATTCCTGTTCCCATGATTTGATCTTGTGTCCTTCAACTTTCAAGGGCACTGTTCTTGATCCTTCTGATTATCTTGTTCATGTTTTGCTGAGGGCAGCTTAGCATTCTTCAGCCAGGCCAGTTATGGAGGATCAGTCTCAGCATGCAAGCAAAGATGTTAGTCCATCCCGATCAGCCAGTCGTTTCTGTCTTCGTATCTTGAGTCAGGTAATAAAGTTCATGCATCTGTTTCAACTACGATGACACGTCCTGGGTAGAGTTATGTCTTGAACTAAGTCATTGGTACCGACTTACCTTGAGGCTTGACTTTTATCCATTTTTGGGAATCAGCTTAGGCCAGCAAGGACGTTGGTTTCTACACAACTGTCTCAGGAGACATATTGATCCATATGCCTCCAGCCCTTCTTGATCATGATTGTATTTGTTCTTGTGTATTTATTTACCGCTTACACATTTATTTACATTACTGATTGTTTTACTTTACTTGTATGCCATGACTGATTTATTGAGATTGTTGAGTTTCCTGGAGCTTTTGTTTTGTTATCTTGCTCGACTAGCTTCAGAAAATTCCGAGGACGGAATTTTTCTAAGGTGTGGAGAGTTGTGAGACCCGTCTCACTATATCGGTATTTTATACGGATACGTGTTTATTTGAGCCGTATTTTGTATTTATCGATTTGCGTGATATTTTAAAATCTTTCGAAGTATTGGATTTTCATGACTTGGTTTTGACTTGGACTTGGTTTTATTGGGTTTGGTTTAACTTGGCTTGGCATTGGACTTGGTTAGTTTGGTTTCTCATAAGATGAGATGTATGGTTTAGATTGAGTGGAGAGGAATGAATGGTGGAGATCACTTGAGTTTGTTATATAAGCTACTTTTCTCTCTCCAACCACATTCACCCTCATTTATTTCTTTTCCACCAAACCCTAGCCATTAGAGAGAGGCAAGTACATCTTGCTGAACCTTGAACAAATTTATTTCTGTTTGTTCCATCTTCTTCCTTGCATGATTCTAAGCATATTTAGAACTTGGACTTTTCGGTTTTACCGAGTGGATTGTTGTAGATCTAGCTTTATGGTATTTTCGGTTTTCATGGGTTTTGATCTATCAAACTTGTATATTTTTGTCAACTGATGGTTCCATGTTGTAGAGAAATCCATTTTGTCCAAATTTGACCTACGGGAGTTTGGATTTGGATTCCTAATGTTGTTTGGAGGAGCATGGAGGCCCTGGTATTCTCTATGGACATGTTCTCTGTGGGAGTCATTAATTTCGCTTCTGGCCGTATGAGCATTTCTAGCTTCTAGCCGCATGAGCATTAAATAATTGCATGGCCCTTTTATTTTAGTTTCTTGCAAGCTTGCATGCCACTTGCCCAGCCGCATAGGCCATTGGCTCAGTTGCCAGCCGCATATGGCCATCCCAGCCACCTAGCCGCATATGGAACATGGGAACAAAGTTGCATGCTTGGCCGCATAAGAATGTTTGGCGAACACCTTGCTTGCATTATATTAATACAAGCATACATGCTTGAGGTAGCTGCATGTAAGTACAGGAAATTAATGTATACATGCATTCCATTAGTGCATATTAATGCATGCATCATATTTAATACATTTGTAATGCATTTTTACTAGTACTAGCCGCATAAGGCATTAAGGAAACCCTTAATCCTTTTCTTTAATGCAATTGTGTTCCTTAATGCATTGGTTACTACATTCTCTAACACCAGCCATATAGCATTTCTGAATGCATTTAATGCATTGTTAATGCATTAAATATAATGCATTGTTCAGGAATGCATTTAATGCATTGTTGACGCATTCCCTTAATGCATGGTTAATGTATTCCTTTGGAAGTCAGCCGCATATGGCTTAAGACTCTTTGGCCGCATGGCCTTACTTTAATTATTTGCATATAGCCATTTTAATTTTAGGCCACATGGCCCAGTACTTGAGTGGCCACGTGTCCTTTTCTTTTGCTTGAGTGGAAGCTTGCATTTATTGCGGGTTCCTCTCTCCTTGTCTTTTCTGGTTGCATGAATATTTCTTGCTGGCCGCATGACCCCTTCAGTTATTTCCTGGCCGTATAAGCTTTGGCTGCCGCATGGGTGGCCGCCCACTCTCTTTGGCCGCATGTATGTTCTTCCACTTTTGGGCCGCATGGGGTCCACTTTGATTGTTTAAATGTTTTATTTGTCAGAATTGTGGTCAGAATTTCTTTCCACTCCCAACATGAAAGTTATAGAGTTTCTCCTTGGCTTCAAGAATATATATATTATATTATTATTTAATTGTGCAAGTTTCTTCCCTCCTTGATAAATGAGAATGACTTTACAGTGACCCGTGGTGGTGCACTCTTGACTAGTAATAATGAATGACATGACATGATAGTGGCCCGCCGTGACGCACTCCTGACAAGTAAACTTGACATGATAATTCTTAATAGTGGCCCGCCGTGGCGCACTCTTGACATGATAAACCTGACATGATATTTCTCGAATTACTGTTCTGACGACCAATACGACATAACAAGAATGAATGACCTGGACACCGTGGACGATTGTGCTTGTACAAATAAACCCGTCTTGTCTTACATCATGTCTAGGATGGGGACCCCTGAGTACCACGGTCAGGGGTACCTACTGTAAATGGCTAAGGCTAATAACTAGAATAATACAGTAGTTCATGAAAAGACTTTCCCACTTACCTGTTGCCCGTTTGATCCCGGCCTTATATATATATATATGTATATATATATATATATATATATATATATATATATATATATATATATATATATACATGGGACTTGGAGCTATCTGTCATGATGAGCACATTTCCAGTCTGCCGTCGAGTGGGCACCTCTTTAGGACACATGTATCTCACTGCAGTGTGTCTGCAATACTTATTTTTCTTTTGCTGGGGTCACTCAGGTAGCAGCAGACGGGTAACTGGACTTGGAAATCTCTTTGCATCTTGCTAGTAACTAGGCCTGTGATAACCCTAGTTAGTTAAAGTATCAAGCCGTACTTATTGCTTGGCCGTGAAATGTTGGATGAAGTTCAATCTGTCTAGTCTTGTCTTGATCTTGTACATGATTGTTACAAGTCCTGATTCTTAGTTTATCTTGCCGATAAATGGTGGGAGAAACCAAGTTCTGTTCAGACGAAGGATTACAACCCCGGTCCTTGTTGGATTTACAGGTTGTAACCTGGTAATCTGAATAGTCCCATGGTTATCCTATCGTATATCACCTTCCCAGTCTAAGTCTTGTCTAGATCCAGTTTCTAATTGTTCCAGGATAATGGTTGCAAGGATTGTCACTCTAATGTATTGTACTCTGTATTGTCACTCTCTGATTGTCACTTAATGATTGTCACCTCTAGCAATAAATGAGCAGAGACCAAGTTTTGTTCAGGCGAATGGTTACAATCCCGGTCCTTATTTGGTTTAAAGATTGTAACCTGGCTTCCGGAACAGTACCTTCGTCCTCTCTTCGTTTATTGCCTAGCTCTATTTATTTAACATGTTCTCCAGTTTACTTTATGTCAAATGATGATTTACTTACTATCTTTCTATGTTCGGGATGAGTGCGTTGGTACTGCACGAATCTTGATCCTCCTTTACTTATTTCTTTCTCTCCCTGATGATTGCCTATGATTGCTGGTTTTAAGTTTATAGTTCGGCCTCCTTTGTGGTACTTGCTATTTGGGGTCTGACCCCACTAGTTTTGCATGGCCAGGTTCTAATAGAGAAGCCTGAAGGATCTACCACACCATCTACTCGACGGTGACCAGTCGGAGCACCAGAGTGCCTCAGTGGGTTTCTTCTTCATCCTCCCACTGATATGTAAATTCTCCTCTTGTAACGTTTAGCCCCGAGCACGTGTTTAGCTCGTGTTTTGGTATTTTCCTTGATATTGTAGCCTACGGGCATAAACATGATATGTGTATTCTAGACTATAGCTAGTCCTTATCATGTACGACTAATACTCTAGCTAGTCATCAGTTCTGTGGTACTGGCTTCATGATCAGTCATGTATATATGGTTCGGGACGTCTTACTATTGTATGTATGATGATCATTCTCTTGCTCTTGTATAATTGCCTGTGATTGAGATACCTAGGATCGTTAAACCTTAGGATTGACTGATGGCTTGTAGAGTAACCCCCATGTCTTGACAGCTTATACGTGATTTCAGAGTATTAACATACTTTGGGATCGCGTAGCTGGCTGTGTACGCCTCCGTCCAGTATCCTGGTTCTGGGGCATGACAGTTTTAGTGGTGGCCCATGCAGGTCTCGATTTTCAGATTTGTGGGGGTTACCATGTTTAGATATCTCAATCACGATTATCCTTATTGATCTCCTTCGGATTATTCTCTATCTCTGATACTTGACTTGACATGACATCTGTTTTGATCGTTGGTCATTCCTGTTCCCATGATTTGATCTTGTGTCCTTCAACTTTCAAGGGCACTGTTCTTGATCCTTCTGATTATCTTGTTCGTGTTTTGTCGAAGGCAGCTTAGCATTCTTCAGCCAGGCCAGTTATGGAGGATCAGTCTTAGCATGCAAGCAAAGATGTCAGTCCATCCCGATCAGCCAGTCGCTTCTGTCTTCGTATCTTGAGTCAGGCGATTAAATTCATGCATCTGTTTCAACTACGATGACACGTCCTGGATAGAGTCATGTCTTGAACTAAGTCATTGGTACCGACTTACCTTGAGGCTTGACTTTTATCCATTTTTGGGAATCAGCTTCGGCCAGCAAGGACGTTGGTTTCTACACAACTGTCTCAGGAGACATATTGATCCATATGCCTCCAGCCCTTCTTGATCATGATTGTATTTGTTCTTGTGCATTTATTTACCGCTTATGCATTTATTTATATTGCTGATTGTTTTATTTTACTTGTATGCCATGATTGATTTATTGAGATTGTTGAGTTTCCTGGAGCTTTTGTTTTGTTATCTTGCTCGACTAGCTTCAGGAAATTCCGAGGACAGAATTTTTCTAAGGTGTGGAGAGTTGTGAGACCCGTCTCACTGTATCGGTAGTTTATATGGATACGTGTTTATTTGAGCCGTATTTCGTATTTATCGATTTGCGTGATATTTTAAAATCTTCTGAAGTGTTGGATTTTCATGACTTGGTTTTGACTTGGACTTGGTTTTATTGGGTTTGGTTTAACTTGGCTTGGCATTGGACTTGGTTAATTTGGTTTCTCATAAGATGAGATGTATGGTTTAGATTGAGTGGAGAGGAATGAATGGTGGAGATCACTTGAGTTTGTTATATAAGCCACTTTTCTCTCTCCCTCCACATTCACCCTTATTCATTTCTTTTTCACCAAACCCTAGCAATTAGAGAGAGGCAAGTACATCTTGCCGAACCTTGAACAAATTTATTTCTGTTTGTTCCATCTTCTTCCTTGCATGATTCTAAGTATATTTAGAACTTGGAGTTTTCGGTTTTACCGAGTGGATTGTTGTAGATCTAGCTTTATGGTATTTTCGGTTTTCATGGGTTTTGATCTGTCAAACTTGCATATTTTTGTCAATTGATGGTTCCATGTTGTAGAGAAATCCATTTTGTCCAAATTTGACCTACGGGAGTTTGGATTTGGGTTCCTAATGTTGTTTGGAGGAGCATGGAGGCCCTGGTATTCTCCATGGACATGTTCTCTGTGGGAGCCATTAATTTTGCTTCTGGCCGTATGAGCATTTCTAACTTCTAGCCGCATGAGCATTAAATAATTGCATGGCCCTTTTATTTTAGTTGCTTGCAAGCTTGCATGCCACTTGCCCAGCCGCATAGGCCATTGGCTCAGTTGCCAGCCGCATATGGCCATCCCAGCCACCTAGCCGCATATGGAACATGGGAACAAAGTTGCATGCTTGGCCGCATAAGAATGTTTGGCCAACACCTTGCTTGTATTATATTAATGCAAGCATACATGCTTGAGGTAGCCGCATGTAAGTACAGAAAATTAATGCATGCATGCATTCCATTAATGCATATTAATGCATGCATCATATTTAATGCATTTGTAATGCATTTTTACTAGCACTAGCCGCATAAGGCATTAAGGAAACCCTTAATCCTTTTCTTTAATGCAATTGTGTTCCTTGATGCATTGGTTACTACATTCTCTAACACCAGTCACATAGCATTTTCGAATGCATTTAATGCATTAAATATAATGCATTGTTCAGGAATGCATTTAATGCATTGTTGATGCATTCCCTTAATGCATGGTTAATGTATTCCTTTGGAAGCCAGCCGCATATGGCTTAAGACTCTTTGGCCGCATGGCCTTACTTTAATTATTTGCATATAGCCATTTTAATTTTAGGCCACATGGCCCCAGTATTTGAGTGGCCACGTGTCCTTTTCTTTTGCTTGAGTGGAAGCTTGCATTTATTGCGGGTTCCTCTCTCCTTATCTTTTCTGGTTGCATGAATATTTCTTGCTGCTGCATGACCCCTTCAGTTATTTTCTGGCCGCATAAGCTTTGGCTGGCCGCATGGGTGGCCTCCCACTCTCTTTGGCCGCATGTATGTTCTCCCACTTTTCGGTCGCATGGGGTCCACTTTGATTGTTTAAATATTTTATTTGCCTGAATTGTGGTCAGAATTTCTTCCCACTTCCAACATGGAAGTTGTAGAGTTTCTCCTTGGCTTCAAGAATATATATATATATATATATATATATATATATATATATTATTATTTAATTGTGCAAGTTTCTTCCCTCCTTGATAAATGAGAATGACTTTAAAGTGACCCGTGGTGGTGCACTCTTGACTAGTAATAATGAATGACATGACATGATAGTGGCCCGCTGTGGCGCACTCCTGACAAGTAAACTTGATATGATAACTTGACATGATAATTCTTAATAGTGGCCCGCCGTGGCGCACTCTTGACATGATAAACCTGACATGATATTTCTCGAATTGCTGTTGCGACGGCCAACACGACATGACAAGAATGAATGACCTGGACACCGTGGACGATTGTGCTTGTACAAATGAATCCGTTTTGTCTTGCATCATGTCTAGGATGGGGACCCCTGAGTACCACGGTCAGGGGTACCTACTGTAAATGGCTAAGGCTAATAACTAGAATAATACAGTAGTTCATGAAGAGACTTTTCCAGTTACCTGTTGCCTCTTTGATCCCGGCCTTATATATATATATATATATATATATATATATATATATATATATATATATATATACATGTGACTTGGAGCTATCTGTCATGATGAGCACATTTTCAGCCTGCCGTCGAGTGGGGCACCTCTTTAGGACACATGTATCTCACTGCAGTGTGTCTGCTATACTTATTTTTTTTTGCTGGGGTCACTCAGGTAGCAGCAGGCGGGTAACTGGACTTGGAAATCTCTTTGCATCTTGCTAGTAACTAGGCCTGTGATAACCCTAGTTAGTTAAAGTATCAAGCCGTACTTATTGCTTGGCCGTGAAATGTTGGATGAAGTTCAATCTGTCTAGTCTTGTCTTGATCTTGTACATGATTGTTACAAGTCCTGATTCTTAGTTTATCTTGCCGATAAATGGTGGAAGAAACCAAGTTCTGTTCAGACGAAGGATTACAACCCCGGTCCTTGTTGGGTTTACAGGTTGTAACCTGGTAATCTGAATAGTCCCATGGTTATCCTATCGTATATCACCTTCCCAGTCTAAGTCTTGTCTAGATCCAGTTTCTAATTGTTCCAGGATAATGGTTGCAAGGATTGTCACTCTAATGTATTGTACTCTGTATTGTCACTCTCTGATTGTCACTTAATGAATGTCACCTCTAGCAATAAATGAGCAGAGACCAAGTTCTGTTCAGGCGAATGGTTACAATCCCGGTCCTTATTTGGTTTAAAGATTGTAACCTGGCTTCCGGAACAGTACCTTCGTCCTCTCTTCGTTTATTGCCTAGCTCTATTTATTTAACATGTTCTCCAGTTTACTTTATGTCAAACGATGATTTACTTACTGTCTTCCTATGTTCGGGATGAGTGCATTGGTACTGTACGAATCTCGATCCTCCTTTACTTATTGCTTTCTCTCCATGATGATTGCCTATGATTGCTGGTTTTAAGTTCATAGTTCAGCCTCCTTTGTGGTACTTGCTATTTGGGGTCTGACCCCACTTGTTTTGCATGGCCAGGTTCTAATAGAGAAGCCCGAAGGATCTACCGCACCATCTACTCGACGGTGACCAGCCGGAGCACCAGAGTGCCTCAGTAGGTTTCTTCTTCATCCTCTCACTGATATGTAAATTCTCCTCTTGTAACGTTTAGCCCCGAGCACGTGTTTAGCTCGTGTTTTGGTATTTTTCTTGATATTGTAGCCTACGGGCATAAACATGATATGTGTATTCTAGACTATAGCTAGTCCTTATCATGTACGACTAATACTCTAGCTAGTCATCAGTTCTGTGGTACTGGCTTCATGATCAGTCATGTATATATGGTTCGGGACGCTTTACTATTGTATGTATGATGATCGTGCTCTTGCTCTTGTATAATTGCCTGTTATTGAGTTACCTAGGATCGTTAAACCTTAGGATTGACTGATGGCTTGTAGAGTAACCCCCATGTCTTGACAGCTTATACGTGATTTTAGAGTATTAACGTACTTTGGGATCGCGTAGCTGGCTGTGTACGCCTCCGTCCAGTATCCTGGTTCTGGGGCGTGACAGGCCGCCAGGCCACAAGCGGTTCAGACGGAGGCACCTGGGATGGAGACGGCTCCCAGTCACTTGCCTGGGAAGACGGTGCCAGACAGACATATGGAGAAGAACACAGTGATGGAGGTCGACAGGAGGCTGGAGTCAGGATCACCGCAGGGACAGGAGAGCACGCAGGGTGCCCTGGTCCCTTTCGGGCCACAGAGGACTATGGTGACCAGGGGTATAAGTGCGATTGATAGTGGTCAGATGGTGGTGGAGGCGTCCCCGGCGATCATGGTATACAACAGCAGAAAAAGACATGCTCCGGCCACACGAAAGGATATCCCTCAGGCGAGGGATATGGATGACCAGACTGAAGCCAATCCTGACTGAACACTTACTCTTAGCAGGATTCAGGCCCATCTTGCTCCTTCCTCCATGGTAGATGCAGTCATTGATCAGGCGGATGAGACACTTCCCTCGAGTGTCGATCCAGACGAGTTCCAGGGGGACCCCTCATCTATTAATTAAATGTCGGTCCTAGCATGGAACATTAGGGGGGGTGTTCCATTGGACGATGGAGGGAGATTGAAGGGGTTCTGAGGAGAGAGTCGTGTGACATTGCTATCCTGCTGGAGACGAAGATTAGAGGGGCCGCTATGCTCTCGCGTAGGACTCCGGCAAACTGGGATCACATTCATAACTTAGATCTTTACGGTATGGCAAGGATCTGGGTTATGTGGAACCGAGGTAGCTGGGAGGGGATGCAGATCCATAAATCAGAACAACTAATTGGCATTACTTTCGAGAACAAAGGTGGGTTCCGATTCATCCTGGGTGCTGTATATGGGCACAATGACCGGAGACTCCGGAAGGCTTTGTGGGAGGATATTGTGCACCTGGGTCTTACGGCGGACAGCATGTATCTCCCTCTGCTCATCATGGGGGACTTCAATGCTATACTACTTCGTCAAGAGAAGGTGGGAGGTCGTCCTCTTCCGGACTCGATCTTATATGACTTCCAGAGGTGTCTGCTTATGTCAGGGATGCGGGGGCTGGAGAGAGCTGGACATATCTGGACTTGGCACAACAAGGCTACACATAATCGGATTGCTTGTCCGTTGGATCGGGCCTTGGGCAATAGTGAATGGTTCAGGTGCTTCCCGAACTCGGTAGCGGAAGGTCTTACGGCGGGTACTAGCGACCATTCTCCTATCCGGGTTGGCCTCTGTGAGAGACCCACTTTACGGGCGAGGCCGTTTCGGTATAACAACAGCTGGTATCTGTCGACTGGATATGAGGAGGTGGTTACGAGAGAGATACAGCACTTCCGGGAAGGCACGACTCAGTTTTGCATGGTTCATAAACTCAAGTAGATCAAGCATGCTCTCAGGGGTTGGGTGAAGACGAGACCGCAGTCTTCTCTGGCGGATAAGGAAGCTGAGCTTCGGGACACTCAGGTGGCTCTCCAAGCTGATATTCTGAACAGGGAGTTGGCGGCTAAGGAGAAGATCCTGATTGAGGAGGTCAGCACCATGAGACTGCAGGAGGAGATTAGTACGGCACAGAGGGCTAAATGTACCTGGCTCAAAGATGGAGACCGCTGTACCAAATTCTTCTATGATGTGATCCGCACCCGTCAGCACCGAAATAGCATCCCCAGACTTCTGAATGCCGAGGAACGTCTTGTCGGGGACCCGGTGGAGATTCAGGAGGAGGCCGTCAGATTTTACACTGACTTATATCAGCAGATGGATTACACTAGCATGTTCTTGTAGGGTGTGAAAAATTATGACACACTGACATAAGACTCAGCCAAAATCATACGCTCAAAGCTATACGCTCAGTCAAAGCCATACGTTCAAGACCATACGCTCAGCCAAGGCCATACGCTCATCTAAAGGCCGTACGCTCAGTGAATATTTTATTATTTCCTGAGATGATAGCACAGCATGTATTTAATGAAGGATGAATCTGACACTTCGTCTTTCGTGCAAAGACAGCTGTCCTATGAAGATTAGCCGTCGTATAGGTTTTCGAGAAATGATTTTGTCTCTTACGAGGACAGCTCAGCAGCCATCATAAATGCACAGCCATCATTACTGTCATTTCTGACAGTCTGTCAGCCATCATATCTGCAGCACGACGCTCGAGAGATATTTGTCAGTATTTGAAGATATGGCGTATTTGAGAAGATTGAGGACAGCCACGTGTCTACTCCCTCAATCCATAAGGCTCATTGCCCAACCAAGTGAGCGTATAGACTCCATAAGGCTCATTGCCCAACCAAGTGAGCGTATGGACTCCATAAGGCTCATTGCCCAACCAAGTGAGCGTATGGACTCCATAAGGCTCATTGCCCAACCAAGTGAGCGTATGGACTCCATACGACTCCTTGCCAACCAAGTGAGCGTATAGACTCCATACGACTCCTTGCCAACCAAGTGAGCGTATGGACCCCATACGACTCATTATCAATAAAGTAAGCGTATCAGCCTTATATGGCTCTATGCTGTCCAAGTCAGTGTATGCAAGACATGTGCCTTCAAAAGCTAGCGTATGACTCATCTTCAAAGACAGCGTATCACAGCAAATGCATCCAGGATGATTTTCAACGTACAGTCAACACACGTTCTCACGTGTCCTGTACTCAGTTACCCACTTATTCAGAAGTTATGCAACATGGCATCCATGCCACCAATTTCTCTTAGATATATTCCACTACTTTCAACCGCACTCTAGGGTGTCTCCACCAGAATTCGCCACGCGTCCCTGCAGTTATGCACACGTCAAGTAACTGACTGAGCGTATGCTTCAGAACAGTTATCCAAAACTCTATAAAAGAGAGTTTCTTTATCTTCGTCAGACACTACAGACAATTCAGAGAGAACAGAAAGATTGCCCAGTTGCTGTCCAAGTTCTTCGAAGTTCGAGTTTTCTTCATCGCATCGTCCAAGGGATAAAGTAATCGTCTTCTAGATTAGATTCCTATAGTTGTAATTTTCTCAGAAACACAATAAATAAAGTGAATTTATTTATGGAAAACAAATTGGCGACTCTGCTGGGGAAAGCTGTCTCCTCCAACGAGATAGCAACAACTCAATGAGATACTTTGTCGATCGGCTCGACGAAGAAGACGATGGTCGTACAATTCGACCAATCTGCTTACGAAGAAATGCTCACGGCGAAGGAGGGCCGAACTGCTTCCTCCGCTCTTCCTGCTACCAAGAAGAAGGGACGCTCTGTCTATGTTCCTAAGTCTTCTTCGACAGCCCGAGACGCTTCTGTCACTTCTTACGCTGACAAGAATACGTCTTCAACTTCAACGAAGCATGCTTCGGCTTCTCTGAACACGGCAACAGTGGCTTCTCCTAGTCACGCTGACAAAGTGGGTTCTTTAACCAAGTCAGCGTGTCCAAGGAAAACCATCTCTGGACATGTCAAAATCTCTTCTTCCTCTACTCTTGCGACAGCAGTCGGCTCTTTAGCCATTAATGACTCTGTGCATATGGCAGTCAAAGGGCAGCGTATGGCAAAGGTAGCGTACAAAAGCCAACAGCAGGCAGCGTACGCTAAGCCAAAGCCAGCGTATGCTAATAAAAAGGCAGCGTATGACCAGAATTCCAAACCAAAGTCAGCGTATGCCAATCGATACAGTCCTTTGACTGTTTCTCAAAATCAAGCTGGGGGTTCTCTTCCACAGAACATACAAATGATTCCCCCTCAACTTGCACATCTTGTGCCAACCAAGGAGAAAGACTCTTTAGTCAACTCCTCTACTCCTAAGGTCTTTACCTCTGGGGTTAATTTGACTAGTACTTTTACTAGATCAAACAAAGGAAAACGCCTTTTGGCTACTTCCTCTAAAGATGGATTATTACCGACTCCTAGTCGAAATAATGCCCATCTTCCTTCTCTCAAAATTTCTCGATCTGAGAAAGGCAAATTACAAGTATCCAAGACTGATACCAAAGTCATATCTCCTACGGATCTTCGTAACAAGCTTAACCAGAATCATCTCAGTTCTACTGAGACAAGTATACTAGACCCTGATGCAGAATATGCCAAGAACTATCTTGCTCAAGTTAATTGGTCTTTATACACTCAAGAACCGAGAAAACAGAGGAATAAAAGACAAGTTTCTACACAGATACCATCTTCAAATACTTCCCAATCTGTTCCTACAGATCTCCGGGAATATTTGCAAAATAAACGGAGAATCAACACTCCATCTGGCTATGACATTGCTCATATTTGCCATGAAAAGCATGGTTGCAGTTTTCAACCTCGGGTTATGATTCAGTGTTGTTGTTCACCAAAAAGACGATCTGTTTTTGAACGGATTCAATATGAAGCAATATTGGATGAAGATGAACCTCTTTATGCTTCTGTCAACATGACCTCCAGAAATATTGGGGGTAGCATACGGTCTGATGCTATATCAGATTCTGAAGATGGTGTTTACCTCGGCACCCGATCTAGGACCGGAGCCTTTGCCAGAGTCTCTTCTTCTTCTCATCCAAGTAATAATCCGGAGATCACAGAGGACTTCCTTGGAGAGTCCAACTTTCTAGTATTGACCCCCGTAAATAGCCCCGGGAAAGATACTGACTCTCACAGCGATGATTCAGAACAGACTGTTTCATCGTCTATTCCTCGAATGGTTACCACTTACATGGTAGACGGCAATCATGAACCTTCGACTAGCACTGAAGCTCATGAACAGAGGATTTCTTCCTTGGAACAACAGTTGCGAGCTATGGCAGATATATTGAATGCTATGCATACTCTTATGCAAGCTCAGCATCAAACTCAGCAAGTACAACAAACAGTACCACCAGTGGTATTAAATACTCCTGTTGTCCCAAACCCGGAACCCTCTACTATTCTGGGGGTACAATCTAATGTTCCTGTACAACCCACTCCAAGTCAATCTGGAGCTGGGGGTGGTACATATGCTGCAGTCCCTCCTCCCAATTACACTCAACAAGTTACAACCCCGCAATCTTCTGGAATTGTTACTGAAGAGTTAAGGAATCTCCGAACTCAATTTGAGGCATTCAAACAGAAGGATGGTTTACAAAGGTTAGGTATCAAGCAACCTTATCCGATAGAATGGAAGCAAGTATCGTATCCACCAAAATATAAACCTCCGACCATCTCTTTCTTTGATGGGACTACCTCCCCAAGTCAGTTCATTAATCACTTTGAAGTAATGACTGATCAGTTGCAACCAAGCGATGCCCTCCTCACTCGGGTATTCGTCGGATGTCTCAAAGGAACGGCTTATGAATGGTATAGAAGTCTCCCTGATGGGTGCATTACCTCATTTGTCGGTTTCAAACAAATGTTTCTTGAACGGTTCTATGAAGGGCTCAATGACATGACTATGTCAGCCCTCATAAGAATTAAACAGAAAAATAATGAAACTACTGAGGACTTCATTGAAAGATTCAGAAGAGAAGCCCTCAAAATGTCTCTCGGAACTCCCGATGCTGTTACTATCGACACTTGCAAGTCAAATCTCTTACCAATCATCAGCATGTGGACAGGGTCCACTCAGTTCCAAGATTGGCCTTCATTCATCGTCAGTGCCAAAGCTGCCGAAGTCAGTGTTGAGACCTTCAAAGGCTGGGGGTACAAATGGCTCCCAAAGAATCAAATCAGAGTGCTAGCAATAGTGCTCGACCCAACAATCGAAAAGGAAAAGAGGCTCTTGAAGTTAATCTCCAGAGCAATAGTCAGGAGACAAAAACTACTCAAGCTACCCCAACTCCAACAAATCAACAACAGAGACCTCCTCGACCGAAAGAAGAGTATTCTTTCGACGATGACGATGTTCCAGGTATCTTTGAATGCTTGCTCAAAGGTAACAAGATTCAATTACCAGAAATCAAAAAGCCTGATGAAGCCAACAAGACAGATCATCCAAAATACTGTCCATATCATAGAATGCTGGGTCATACAATTCGGTCTTGCTATGTATTAAAAGGAAAGATCCAAGAAATGATTAAATCAGGAGCTGTGATACTGACACCCAAAGATAAGACAGTCACAGCAAATGTAATTTCAATGCAGTTCGGTGACTTCCCTCCTTTAATGGTGGAAAGTGGGATTGATCCTATCCCCAAAGCAACTCTCGAAGTTGTGAACATCCCACCAGCACAGAATGAAGGACTTGTTCCTGTCACAACTAAGAAGGGAGAGATCATGTGGATCCACCCGGATTTAATGACGGAGTTTGAGACGTCTTCCTCTTCTCCTCGGAAGACTCCTTTGTCTAAAAAGAAGCTCGGGAAGACTAAGTCATGCAATGTGACTTCTAATATCACACCCGATTTTTATCTAACCTCTACTTTCATCTTGGCAGGAAATTCACTCCCTACGGAGATAAAATCTGTACCTCAATCTGAAGATAAGTACAAGCCGGCATTTCATCTATACAGTTCACAATCTCGTGAATTAATGACGAAGATGGGTTATGATCTAGCCACTGCTCCTGGTTTGAACTCAGGCAAAGGACTCCGAGCACCTTTAGCCATCACTATGAGACATAATCAATCTCGTGTTGGTCTCGGTTTCTGGAATGAAGCTCTCATCAAGCATAAAAGAACCAAGAGCAAGATGAAGAATTGCAACATGGTTTCGATAGAATCTGAACCTGAATCTGAAGTCGAAGTTCATGCTGGAACTCGATCAGGAAAAATATATCTGAAAGATTATGCTGACATTCCTGGAGAAACTCCTGATGTCCCTCCGGTTACAGCTCCAACACCAGTCTCTACTGAAGAGCCTTCAAATGTTCCTGTTGAGACAGTTCCTTCTAAACCAACAGCAGCTGACAAAGGCAAACAACAAGTTCGCTTCGATAAACCATTGAAGAAGTCATCTCCTACAGGACTTGAAAAGCCTTATAATTTTGATATATTGGCTCAACTAGCCAATACACCAGCTAAATTATCAATCTTTGAGCTCTTACGCCTCTCTAAAGAGACTCGAAAAACTCTGAGTGAAGCACTGTTGCAAGCAGAAAATTGCCTAACTTTTCTCAAGAAGTTGGAAACAGAACCTGTTTCTTATTGCCATAATGTATTGAAATTTATTCCAAACATTACCTTTACGCAAGACGATATGCTGCTAGAGGATAATCGACATGACCGTCCTTTATATCATACAGGATATATCGATTCTATGAAGGTTGATCGTCTACTGATTGATCCAGGATCCGCTCTCAGTATTATGCCGAAGGCTATGCTAGATGCACTGAAGATACCTGTGCATAGTCTTTCCAGCACTATCACTACCATCTTGGGATTCAATCAAGGAAAAAGTGAGCCTTTGGGCAAGATTCGCCTCAAATTTCAAATAGGCGATCTTCGCACTAAAGTTACTTTTTACATCATCGACAATCATGGTTGCTCATACAATGCTCTATTGGGGAGACCATTCTTGCATGAACATAATGTTGTTCCTTCAACTCTTCATCAATGCTTCAAATATGTTGATGATAATGGAGAGGTTCAAAAAGAAGTAGCAGATCTCTATCCATTTAAAGGAGTCGAAGCTTACTTCAATGACGCTCGCATGTACAAAGATGAATATTCAAAAGTCTTGCAAGCTATGGATAACGACGATGAGATATCAAAAGTCGACACTTTTGTTATTTCTGTAAAAGGACGTATCACTCATCCGCAGTCTCTTAAACCAACTGAAGAAGTCTCACTGATAATTCCTGTCAGTGGACGCATTACCTCATCACCTGCCCAAGTTCCACAAGGCTCACTGATAATTTCTGTCAGTGGACGTACTACTGCATTATCTTCCCAAGCTCCACAAAGTTCGCTGATAATTCCTGTCAGTGGACGCACCACTCCCCCTCCATCTTTTCAGGCTAGACCCGATACTCTAGTCATTCCAGTCAGTGGACGTACTACATATCCACGATCTTCTTCAAGGGAGCTCACCTCTTCTGAGCCTTTTGTTATCGATCTTAATCGAAACAAAATTTCTGATCGCTCTTCTTCTCTCCCTTTTGTCGTTAATTTGACTAAGTCTGATAAGGCTCAGCCTTCTGTTGTAAATACAGCATCTAATATTAATGAAGCATCTCCTTTACAGTATATTGATGTCTATAATCATGTACAAAGTTATTTACAATTGTTAGATAGCTTAGAGCCACTAACTATAGGAGTTGTTCAAACTCTTCATACAGACGTATCATTAGAGTCTATACAAAAATCATACTTCGTGGTCCCTATTAGAAAGAAGGGAGAAAATCCAATAATCTTCTATAAAGGACCCCAGAATCCTCCTAACTTGGAAGAAGATGACAAAAATGACGATACTGGAAGGTTACAACTACGTCGCTACAGTCAGCAATCCAAAAATATCATCAAGAATATGGGTTATGACTTTAGAACAAGCCTCAATAATGGAAAAGGAAGAAGAATGTCTGTTCGAATTCCTCCATTAAAATACGGAAGGACAAAATGTGGTTTAGGTTACATTGCTCCTACCTCCTTTATCAACATAGTCCATAAAGATTCAGAATCCGATGAAGACGAATGATCTGAGTCTTCCGATTCCCTCTCTTGGGATTCTGATACAAGTATTGGTGATCTTCATCGTTCTATTCTATCTATCAATATGGTCTCTGTCGATGGCCCGCAAGAAAATGATGAAGATGAGGATGATTTTGAAATATCACATGAATCAGAACAATGGGCTCAAAGATTAGATAATCAATGGGAATTCAGGTTCGAGCAGAGAGAACCTCCTACTGAAGATAAACTGATCCAAATTGATGTTGGTGAAGAGGGGTCCCCTAAACCAATATTCATCAGTGAAAGTCTTTCAGAAATAGATAAACAAGACATGATCAAGCTTATTCATGATTATATCGATGTCTTCGCCTGGAGCTACGAGGATATGCCAGGGCTAGATCCGAAGATTGCAACGCACAAACTTAATATCATGCCAAATGCTAAACCAGTCAAACAACAACAGCGACGATTTCGTCCAGACATTATGGATGCAATTGAAGCTGAAGTCAACAAGCTTATGGCTTCCGAATTTATTCGAGAGGAACAACATCCTGAATGGGTGGCTAACATCGTTCCTGTCCTCAAAAAGACCGGCAAGATCCGAGTCTGTATAGACTTTCGCGATCTCAATGCAGCTTGTCCTAAAGACGAGTTTCCTCTTCTAATTACCGATGTCATGATCGATAACACATGTGGTTTCGAACGAATGTCATTCATGGATGGGTATTCGGGATACAATCAAATTAAAATATTTCCGGACGACGAGAGACATACTTCCTTCAGAACGTCGATCGGTACATACTGTTATACAGTGATGCCGTTTGGTCTCAAGAATGCAGGAGCAACATATCAGCGAGCAATGAGCACTATATTCTGCGAACATCTCCAGAAAATAGTCGAATGCTATGTTGATGATATTGCAGTTAAAAGTCGACGAAAGGAGGATCATATCCAAGATTTGAAGACTATCTTTGATTTAATGCGTCAGCATCAACTTAAAATGAACCCTACTAAGTCCTTCCTGGGCGTCTCTAGTGGCAAATTTCTTGGCTTCGTCATTACCGCTAAAGGTATACACGTGGATCCCGAGAAGATCAAAGCCATTCAAGAGATGCGTCCTCCACGCACCTTAAAAGAGCTACGAGGATTTCAAGGAAGAATTGCTTATATCAGGAGATTCATTTCTAACTTATCAGGACGCTGCAGACCATTCAACAAACTTCTGAAGAAAGGTGTATCTTTCGTCTGGAACGAAGAATGTCAAAAAGCATTTGACGATATCAAACAGTATCTCATGAACCCTCCGGTTTTGGTACCTTCCGTCTCGGGAATACCATTTCTTCTATATGTTCGAGCCATGGATCATTCTCTTGGTGCATTACTCGCCCAAAAAAATAAAGATGGCCATGAACAGGCTATTTATTATCTCAGTCGCACAATGACAGGCACTGAACCGCGTTATTCTCCAATCGAGAAAGAATGCCTAGCATTAATGTTTGCTGTTCAGAAAACGTGACATTATATTATCGGTCAAACGATTCACGTCATTTCCAGAGTGAATCCCATCAGGATTATGATGAAGAAACCCGGTATTCTCAACTCCAGACTAGCTAATTAGGGAATTTTGTTAGCTCAATACGACATGTATTACATCCCTCAAAAGTCAGTTAAAGGACTGGCTCTTGCTGATTTTCTGGCAGCTCATGCAATTCCAGAAGATTCTAAATTATATGATGAGATTCCAGATGAAGTTCTGGATTCAAATCTGGTCTCTGAAGAAATTCCTACCTGGCATCTATTCTTTGATGGAGCATCTAGAATAGGTCCTAATGGCAATATTGTCGCCGGAGTTGGGATTGTTCTTGTATCCCCAGAAGGACTAACTATTCAGAGAGCTTATTCTCTAGATCAATCATGTTCAAACAATGTAGCCGAATACAATGCGTTGCTCATCGGTCTTCAACTTGCTAAACATCTAGATATTCAATATTTGGAAGTTTATGGAGACTCCAAGCTTATCATCAATCAGATCAGAGGAACGTATGAAGTTCGTCATCAGGATTTGATACCTTATCATCGAGCAGCACTCTCTATAGCCTCCTCCTTTGAAGGTTTCTTTATTGAACATGTTCGACGAGCCTATAATGCAGAAGCTGATGCTTTAGCTAATCTTGCTGCTGTATTAGCCATACCAATCAGACGTCAGCAAGTGATAGTGGTTTATAACCGAGAACTATTCTGCATTGAGAATAATTTGGCTTTGGCTTTTCCCCATAATCCAGACAAAGATTCTCTCAACCTTGATGCTGGATTAAAGTTTGACAAAGTGTCCTCGTCTTCTTCCGATTCTACTATAGAATATGTCTTTTCTAACAAAACAGAAGCCATAATTGAAGATTGGAGACGTCCATTTTTAGACTTTGTATTGTATGACATACTTCCCGATAATCCGAGTGAAGCAGCGTCTATCCGACGTAGATCTCTCAGATTTTATTATAATCATACAACGAAGACACTATATCGTTGGGCCTACGACGGTCTTCTCCTTCGATGCATCGCTGGTGAAGAAGCACAACAGATAATCCGTGAAGCACATGATGGTGTTTGTGGAGCCCATCAACCAGGTCCTAAACTTCAAGATCGTATCCGACGTATGGGTTATTATTGGCCCACAATGGTGGCTGACGCCATTCAATATGCTCGGAAATGTAAAGCTTGCCAAATTCATGCAGACTTTATCCATCAACCATCAGAGTTCTTACACCCAACAGCGGCATCATAGCCCTTTAAAGCTTGGGACATGGATGTTATTGGTCCTATTAACCCACCATCATCAAAAGGACATCGGTTTATTCTAGCAATAACCGATTACTTTTCCAAATGGGCTGAAGCAATCCCGTTATCTGAAGTCAAAACTTCTAATGTTATTAACTTCGTCAAACATCATGTCATCTATCGATTTGGTGTTCCCCGGCGTATTATCCATGATAACGGACCGCAGTTCGTCAGTCAGAAATTTACTCGATTCTGCGATGATCATCGGATTAATAATTTAACTTCTACAGCATATAATCCAGCAGCTAATGGATTGGCAGAAGCTTTCAATAAAATGATCATCAAACTCTTGAAAAAGTTCGTTTCTTCCAACAAACGCAATTGGAGCGAGAAGCTTGGTGAATGTTTATGGGCCTACCGCACCACAATTCGCAATGCGACCGGATGTACGCCTTTCTCTTTGGTATATGGGTGTGAAGCTGTTCTTCCCCTCGAGATCCAGATTCCTTCTCTGAGAATTGCAATCTCCAATGAACTTACAACAGAAAATAATAATCGTCTTCGACTTCAAGAATTGGAAGCCCTAGATGAAAAGCGATTGTATGCTCAACAAAACATCGAGCTGTATCAGGCTCGAATTTCAAAAGCTTTTAACCGGAAAGTCAAAGTCAGGGCATATCAGAAGGGAGAACTGGTCCTTACCGTCAGACGTCCTATGATTATGACACATATGAGCAAAGGCAAATTTGATGCGAAATGGGAAGGCCCTTTCGTAGTAAACAAAGTCTTCTCTAATGGAGCATATCAACTTGCCTCTATGGATGGAAAAGTCACGATGATGCCTATCAATGGCAAATTCTTAAAGAAATATTATGTATAAATTTCATCAATGTATAATAGTTTTATTATTCCCCAGCAAGTATAAAATCAGAGTTAATTTTTTCCTACAAAAGTTATCTCGATATCGTTATCCCCAGAGGAAACTGATATTCTACCATGTATCATTTTCCCAGAGAATTTGATATTTTGTCTTATTAGATCCCCAGTGGATTTAATAAAGATCTTGTATAGAAAATCATGTCCATATTACCTCTGAATTTTCTATCTCAGTATGTATCATATTTTCTATTCTATGAAAATGATATCTCGTCTTTTGATTTCCGAGTCCAAAGATCATGGAAAATAGAATCCAAAGATATCTTTATATCTGAATTCTGTTTTCTCTAATCAGTATTAAACTAAAATTATCTTTGGTTTAATATCATGATAGAGTTACAAAGTTTATTTGTATATTCTATTTTATTGAAATATGTCATGTATTATTTACCTCTGAACATGTTTTCTACAAAAATATCATCCACAGAATTGAAATTAAGTCAAAATATTCATTTCAATCAAAATCAAAACATTGATTACAAATGGGTACCAAAACTTCAATACATGATAAATGTAAAAGATCTATTTAGGAGGAGTAATTATCTCCTGAATACGAACGATTACATTATTTATCTTTTCTTCATGAGTTTTCTTGATTCGCTCTGCTGTTTCAGCTCCAATCATCCGTTGGTCATATTCCACAATAATAGAGCTACGGCGATTGGTCTCTTCAATCTGATTGGTTTGCATCAATTTTTGCTCTTGCTGTAAAAATTGACAGCGTTCAGCTTCAGATTTACGATCAGTAGCAATCTCTGATTGTTCTTTTTCCACGGAGGCAATTTGCTCCTGAATACGAGCTAGCTCTTCCCTCAACTTTCTAAGCTCTTCAGCTTTTGACGCTTCATCTTTCTCTAGGCGCTCCATATTCTGACGAGTACTTATTATTTCTTCGTCTTTCGCCATTAACTCTTTAGAAGACTGAGCGAGGAATTCTGTCAGAGCAATGTGCTGAGCTTGAGCTTCATTCTCTAATTGAGCAATCTCAGCTGCAGTCAGAGACTTAATATCCTCCTTTTTAATCTTCCAGTATTTATGGATGTTTGCTTCTAAATCATTCAGGAGATTTTCAAAAAAGACACATTGGGTCTCATAACCAGCCTGTCTTAAAGCTGAAAGTGGAAAACTAGTCGCCTCTCGAAGACTCGAAAAGGGCATAGTCTTATCCTTCATAAGTCATCTCGAGAATGTATCCAGATATGAATAAATAATATCTGAATACATCCCCATGATCTTTGCTATCCCTGTGTCAAAACCGGGAGTCGCTTCAATAGTAGAGGAAGGAGCAGGAGGAGCCTCTATTCTGGAAGCTGAAGTGAGTGCTTTTGGAGAACTCGGCAAATGTGAACTCCCCTCACCCACATCAGTTTGGACAAGTGGGGCTTGAGTAGAACTCATAGCCGGTGCAGTTCCTACAGCTGTTGGAATCAAAGAAACATGATCAAAACTAAAAGACAATAAAGCAGAGACAAGACAAAAATTTGATGAATAAAATATTACCTGGAGCTGGTTCATATTCAGTTTCCTTCGGATCATTCAGCCCGGCTCGTAGTCTGTTCAGAGTGCTTTCTGACACGGGATTTATTTCACTGCTGCCCGCCTCAGAAGTACTCGGAACTTGAACTTCTATTTCTATATGCCTCTCCGGCTCTGGTGTCAACCCTGAGTATTGACCAATGGTCTTCAGTACATCAATTGGAATTTTAGATGGTGATTCATCATCTATCTCCATGTCCTCTTCTTCAAAAGAATGAGACGAAGGTTCATAGTCAACCTGTTCGTCGTCACTCTTGTTGCCCTCCAAAATTTTAGCAATTGGTCTGAGAGTAGTGGCTTCCTTCACTGATTCTCCCGAAATTAGTAAGTCATTAGCTGTTTCAGTCTGATGCTCGGCCTCTACCGCAGGTTGACTAATCACCTGCGCATCATCGGCCGTTGGCGGAATTGATCCTATATCAGAAGGCATGGATGATCCAGCAGGTTCAGGCACATCTTCTTCAATGGGTTCTGTCTTTACAGAAAAAGCAAAGGCAGCTTGCTTTTCTAAAGCCAATCGCTCGGCACGATTGGTGGGACTTTCTGCATCCAGACAAATCATGAATTTAGTTTTTGAAACTATCACTTTCCTTCCTATTCTTTTTGTGAATGGAACAGTAGGATAATTATCTTTTGAATCACTACCTGCTTCATCAGCATCTCTGACTCGATTGGAAGCAGGAGAAGTCCCTGGAATAGTAATTCCTCCACGATTTTGAGCCTCTGCCCGAGTAACTCTTTTTGGGGCAGGCCTAGCAGCACCTTTGCCCCGCTTCCTCTTCGGAGTATTATCGGCAGATATACTCTCTTCAGCACTCCCGATGGGTACATGTAATGGTTGATGAAGGTCATCAGAGAAGAAAGTTTCTAAAACTTCATCATCAACTTCATCAGTAGCCAGAGGATCTTCTTGGTCATGACAATCTCTAGGCAGGACTGATTTGGTTGATTTCTTTTCAATATGAATAAAGCTTCTACCTAAGATGCTGAATTTTTCATCAAAGGTATTAGCTGATACATAGAATTTGGCATAAGACGCCAATATTCTAGCTCCTCTTCGATAAGTGACTGGATCTGGCATGGAAAAGGTAGCTCCTGTACCTTTAGCAATGTAGTATATCCAAGCTCTGGCACCATCGATTAATCCACCCTGGTAGCCAAAACATGTCGTTGCATTTCCCACGTGCAACTGATCATATCCAAACTGCCGAGCAAACATACTCGGAAGATATGGCTCCAGATAGGTGATATTGTCACGACGGCAGATTAAGTGAGATGGCCTGATCCTTTTCAGCCATTCATGTTGAATATCATCCAACTCATTGGCACCAACGTCATCAATCAATTTCCCAGGCATAGTTTCATAACTAACAGATGGAGGAACACAAGTGAAACTCCATAATTCTCCCCTGTTTAATATGATTCTACAATCTGTCAGAGTGTCATATTTCCACTTTGGCGTCTGACTATATCTTTCCAGAAAGGTGTCATCTGGTCTAGCCATCCCAGCATTCATGAGAGATTCAAAATGGAGAAGTAGCCACCCAAATAAATATGTAAAGGGCATTTCTACCCGAGGAAAGGTTGTGAGCCGCTTCCTTGCCAATTCAAACATCCTGTCTGTGTATGCCCTTAAGCCAGCATTCAGACGGCATGTCATTGCTGTCAGCAAATCCATCTTGTACCCGAAAGTTAAACGGACTGCTGCAAAGACAACTCCTCTGTGCATCCTGTCTGCTGAACAGGTGCCAGGTACTACAAATTTTCTCAGCCAAAGAGATATAAATCCGGCCAGATGACCTTCAGCAGATAATTCTCGGCTACCCTGCTTAATATAGGTCTCCAACCTATCACCGACTTTGTATGTGCCTTCATCTTCTTCGATGACGATGTCGTCATGAGTGGTATCCCGGATTAGTCTGTCAATTTCAGCTTGACTCAGAGGTTTAAATTCACCGACATATTGATCGGTCTTCTTTTTCTTCTGAACTTCATCAGTGCGGCCTTGGAATAAATAGGCCATCCACTTAGAGGAATAGCAGTTAGAATCTCCCTCTGCACCTTGTCCTTTATAAAAAGCTTTACAAATACTGTAATGGCACATTAATTCTTCAAAGACATGAAGAACCAGTGGGTTGGCCTCGGAGATTTTATTCATTTCATCAATGAATATATACTCCTCATATGGCAAATCTCCTGTTGGCAGCTGAGAAATATATGCCATCTCATGGAGGGCGAATCCCATCTCGCCTCTTGGAGTCATGAAAGTACCGGTACGGTAATTATACCTCTCCGCTAATACCAAGAACAAATCCGGGTTTGGCCTAAAACCATAAGCGGTGCACTTGATGGCATTATATAGACCTATTGCCTTTAACTGTTCCCCAAAGTTTTTCAGAATCCATTTTACAAGAACAGTCCATCTGGTATTCTCCGGATTTACCAGACCAGTTAGCCTCATAGACTGTTTTGGGTAAACAACATTCTCCAGCTGAACGAATTCATTTACAAAAATTGGGACTCTAACTGGCTTCAGAAGTGCCGAGTCCTCGGGAGGAATGGTAGCTGGCAGCAGTCCTCGCAAAGCTGAGACATGTGGTTCAGTACCACTGCAGAATCTTCCTTGACGGTATCCTATCCACCCAGCTTTTGCTTGACGGGATGGAGTGATATCCCACTTTATTTGTCTTTGGTGACTCGCGTGGAATAAGCGAGCTATGTTGATACTTTTTGATAAACCAGTCAGATACATTGGCTGATTTGCATCACCATCCCTATAATAAGAGTACGATACTTTATCAAGAGTAGGCTGAGAGTTTATGTCAATAGCATCTCCAAAAAGAAATGCTGGCTTCGAGTGGGTAACACCATCCACACTCTGTAAAGGCAGTCCACTCATCAAATTCAACAAGGTGTCATTTTTCTGATTTGTCAAAAGAGCTATCCTTGTAGAAGGTCCATCGAATTGGGGAAAACGAACATGTGATAGGTCACACTTATAGTTATTTCCTACACATCCTTCAAATTCTGCCTCCTGAGCCAGAATATCCACTGCAAAAGAAGAATAAAACGTTAGGAGTCTTCGACATCAAGAGATGACAAAGTTCAACATACGCTCAGTTTATACTAAGCGTATAGCAGACTCAAAGTTCAACATACGCTCAGTTTATACTAAGCGTATAGCAGACTCAAAGTTCAACATACGCTCAGTTTATACTAAGCGTATAGCAGACTCAAAGTTCAACATATGCTCAGTTTATCCTAAGCGTACGGCAGACTCAAAGATTAACATACGCTCACTCTATCCTAAAGCGTATGATGGATTCATAGATCATTTTTTCTATCCTAAGTGTATGATGAATTTTAAAGTTCAGTTTATGGTCAGCTTGAGCGTATTAGCGTGTGGTTGACAAGATGATCATCAAAAAAATACGCTAACACAGGAGTTAGCGTATCTCAGTGAGACAAACTTGACATAGCGTATTCTTCCATGACAGCGTATTTCGACATTTCTATCAAAAATACGCGTATCTTACAGAATATGCTTCAAACATATTTTTCGTATAAACGAAAAAATATGGAATACAGCTAAACCCTAAAGAGGGAAGCATATTTTCTGACGTATTTGACCCTAAAAAGGGGGATACGTTTTATGATCTTGTTCTAACCAGAGCCCTAAATAGGGGATAGTTACTGTTCATTAGCACCATCCTCACCATAGAGGGGCTTCAATGGACGTTCACTTCGTCGAACGCGCTCATCGGTAGTCTTCTTAGCAGTGGCGGCGGCAGGCTGAGATGACTCTGCAGGAGCCTTCCCCTTTCCCTTTGCAGTAGCGTCGACCTTGGGTGCCATTGATGAAGACTGAGTTAAAGAAGAAGAAGGCATGAGTTTTGAGGGCTTTTCTCTCTCGAAGACGGATGCGAAAGTAAAGAAATAAATTAGGTTTGGAAAGACCTATTTATAGAAGAAAAGAAGAAGTTCAAACGGCGGCCGTTCTTTAAACAGAATCCCTAAAGATTTGCACTGATATTGAGGAAGATAACAAACTCATGCCAGCGTGTCAAGACTTATTCCCACTTTAAGTTCAAAGTAATTTCGAACTTTTGAAATTTATAAAGTTCGAAAACTTTGAAGGGGGTCTTGTAGGGTGTAAAAAATTATGACACACTGACATAAGACTCAGCCAAAATCATACGCTCAAAGCTATACGCTCAGTCAAAGCCATACGCTCAAGACCATACGCTCAGCCAAGGCCATACGCTCATCTAAAGGCCGTACGCTCAGTGAATATTTTATTATTTCCTGAGATGACAGCACAGCATGTATTTAATGAAGGATGAATCTGACACTTCGTCTTTCGTGCAAAGACAGCTGTCCTATGAAGATTAGCCGTCGTATAAGTTTTTAAGAAATGATTGTCTCTTACGAGGACAGCTCAGCAGCCATCATAAATGCACAGCCATCATTACTGTCATTTCTGACAGTCTGTCAGCCATCATATCTGCAGTACGACGCTCGAGAAATATTTGTCAGTATTTGAAGATATGGCGTATTTGAGAAGATTGAGGACAACCACGTGTCTACTCCCTCAATCCATAAGGCTCATTGCCCAACCAAGTGAGCGTATAGACTCCATAAGGCTCATTGTCCAACCAAGTGAGCGTATGGACTCCATAAGGCTCATTGCCCAACCAAGTGAGCGTATGGACTCCATAAGGCTCATTACCCAACCAAGTGAGCGTATGGACTCCATACGACTCCTTGCCAACCAAGTGAGCGTATAGACTCCATACGATTTCTTGCCAACCAAGTGAGCGTATGGACCCCATACGACTCCTTATCAATAAAGTAAGCGTATCAGCCTTATATGGCTCTATGCTGTCCAAGTCAGTGTATGCAAGACATGTGCCTTCAAAAGCTAGCGTATGACTCCTCTTCAAAGACAGCGTATCACAGCAAATGCATCCAGGATGATTTTTAACGTACAGTCAACACACGTTCTCACGTGTCCTGTACTCAGTTACCCACTTATTCAGAAGTTATGCAACGTGGCATCCATGCCACCAATTTCTCTTAGATATATTCCACTACTTTCAACCGCACTCTAGGGTGTCTCCACCAGAATTCGCTACGCGTCCCTACAGTTATGCACACGTCAAGTAACTGACTGAGCGTATGCTTCAGAACAGTTATCCAGAACTCTATAAAAGAGAGTTTCTTCATCTTCGTCAGACACTACAGACAATTCAGAGAGAACAGAGAGATTGCCCAGTTGCTGTCCAAGTTCTTCGAAGTTCGAGTTTTCTTCATCGCATCGTCCAAGGGATAAAGTAATCGTCTTCTAGATTAGATTCCTATAGTTGTAATTTTCTCAGAAACACAATAAATAAAGTGAATTTATTTATGGAAAACAGTTCTCAGCCCTTGTCACGAAGTGGCTGGTGTCCTACCATGGAAATAGCCTGCTTTTGGCACCTGTGAGGATGGAGGAGGTGGAAGATATTGTGATAAAAGTTAATCCCAACAAAGCTCCTGGGCCTGATGGCTTCTCTTAAGGGTTCTTTAAGCGACACTGGAGTGTGCTTAAGGTCCCTGTTTTGGCGGCGGTACAGGAGTTCTTCACGGAGGACAGGCTTCTGAAGGAGATGAACCACACCTTCTTGACGCTGGTCCCTAAGAAGGAGGGAGCAACATCGCTTACAGATTTTTGGCCCATTGCTTGCTGTAACTTTCTTTATAAGATTATCACTCATCTTATGTGCAGGCGTATGGAGGGGATTATGCAGGAATTGGTGTCCCAGAATCAAGCAGCGTTCATCAAGGGCCGGTCGATAGCGGAGCACAGCCTGCTTGCTCATGAGATGGTGAGAGAGTACAGCAAACCTGGGAGGATGAAGGCTTGTGTGAAGCTTGACCTCCGGAAAGCCTATGATACGGTCAACCGGGACTTCCTGTGTCACTTGATGCTTGCCATGGGGTTCGACGAGAGGTGGGTTGCGAGGGTGAGGGAGTGCATTTGCTCCCCTACTTTCTCAGTCCTTATCCAGGGCACGCCTCATGGCTACTTCAGGAGCAACAGGGGGTTGAGGCAGGGTGACCCCCTCTCACCGTATTTATTTACCTTGGTGATGGAGTACTTTACATGCATGATGGACACGGCGGTACATAGCAAGAGGATCGTCCCCCTTTTTCGGTTGGTGAGTCCGGTTGTCTCCCATTTGATCTATGCTGACGACTTATTGGTGCTACTCCAGCCTTCCATACGGGGCATGAGAGCGCTCTCTGACATTATGGAGGAGTTCGGGCGACTTTCTGGGCTCCAATTAAATATGGAGAAAATCAGAGTCTACTTCAATTCCCGGTGTACACTGCAAGAGGAGAGAGCCTTCGCCTTGGAAGTGGACAAAGGCGAGCTCCCAGTGAAATACTTGGGGGTCCCACTGACGGTCAACTATGCCAGAGAGCAGGATTGTCACAGCTTGGTGGATTTTGCTCAGAGGAGAGTGAAAGACTGGCAAGCTACGGGTCTATCATTTGGCGGACGAATTGAGTTGGTGCGTTCGGTTATTACTGGCATCACGATGTTCTGGGTTCAGTCTATCCAGATCCCTACGGCTACTATTCGTAAAGTGGAGGCCATCTGTGTTGACTTCATCTGGAGGGGAGGGATGCATGTGATCTCCTGGGACCAGCTATGTTGTCCTCGGGAGGAAGGAGGAGTGGGGTTGAGGCCTCTTCATGCGGTCAGGAAGGCAGCTTGTGTGAAGATGGCCTGAAGATTCATCAAGGGGGTCGCTTTGGGCGGACTGGATGGCGAAAGATACTTAAGGAGGACTAACTTTTGGGCCTGCAGGATAGACAACAATTTTTCGATCACGTTTAAGGCCATTCTGTGCAGACCGCTATCTGCAGGAACATGAAAGATGGGACGACTACCGACCTCTGGCTTGACCCTTGGTTGGATTCCAGATTCTTGCTCGAGATATTGGGAGGTCGGCTGGACAGAGAGGCGGGCAGGGGGCTCACATGCAGTCGGATCATCAGAGATGGAGTTTGGAGGCCAGAAGGATATCCGTATACTGCTCAGCTTGCCGAGAAGATTCGCCTTATTACTATTGACGCTAGCCAGCATGAGGATTCCTGGAGCTGGGCCAGCCCAGGTACGGGGGGCTGGTCAGGCCTATTATACTTTCATAGCTGCTATGACTTGGTTCGGACCCACCACGACCGGGCTGAGGAGGTGGACTTCATTTGGGGCAAGGGGATTGTCCGAAAAATATAACTATGTGCCATATCGACTTCTACGGGGTAGACTGATGATGAGAGACAGACTCCTCAGGTTTGGGATGCAGATCCCAGATGCCAAGTGTGTGCTATGTAATGGGACGGACGAATCTATGGGGCATCTCTTCTTTGTATGCCCGATGACCTGGCACATTTGGACTGAGCAGTGCGCGCAGCTGAGAGGAGGAGATGGGATGGATAGAGACATCCAGAGCATTCTCAGCTGGATCGGAGATCACAGAGGCCGAGATCCGGGGTGGGCCAGAAGAACCAGAGTTCGTCTCGCCGCGTCCGTTTGGCACATCTGGAAGGAGCGGAACAGACGTATTTTCGAGGGCTTGACTACCCCTTATTGGAATATACATAACATAGAATTCGATGTATCAGTAATGGTCCCATAATATTATAATTTGGGGCATGAGAAGTTGTGATATTTATGTATTGTAATACCTTTTCCGCTATATGCGAGGAATAAATTCACCATTATTTCAAAATATATATATATATATATATATATATATATATATATATATATATATATATATATATATATATATATTGCAAGTGACCTCTAGCCTAGTGGTTAAGAAAGATGCATGCGGCCCGAGCGGTCAGGAGATCGATTTCCGGTGGGAGCGTTCGCCACAATTACCTTCTTTCAAATATATATATATATATATATATATATATATATATATATATATATATATATATATATATATATATATATATATATATATATATATATATATATACACGGTTCGATATTTTCGGTATTGTATTACACTCAAACCGCTACCACTACCATTATACCATATTTTAGTCGGTTCGGCAATTCGGTATCGGTAAATAATTTCGGTTCGATTTTTCGGAATATTTTTAATCGGTATTCGGTCGATTTTTTTGGTATTAGTCGATATTTGCTCATCCCTACCCTCAACTTTTATATGTACAACTTGATATCCTGAAATTTTTTTAGGATCAAATTGTCCATTCTCTTTTTCTCCTAACCCTCCACCCCCTCTCTCTCTCTCTCCGACTGCGATGGCAGCGGGCAGGCACGCACGAGCAGACGGCAGGCGCGAGCAAGCGGCAGGTGCGAGTATAAGTTGCATATCAAATTAGAAATATAAGTTGAAATAGGATATTAAGTTAGTATATATCAAAGTTTAGAGTATCAAGTTGAAAAAACAGTAATAATTGAGGCTATAAGTTACAATTTAGCCTTCCATACTTATGTTATTATTATTTTAGTTGGTAACTAACTTTAATTTTTATTGAATAATTATGACACACTCTCTCTCTCTCTCTCTCTCTCTCTCTCTCTCTCTCTCTCAAGTTGTCTCGGTGGTCCCTCAAAACATGGAAGCCAAACATTCTAAGTAATCCATACAAGCCTTAACCCGTGGCACCGAACTGTGACTTTTAGTTATTGAGACGGACGTGGAACCGAGTGAAACTATGAACATTTAAGGGAGCTTTAAGCAAAATAGCAAGGTTTTGAGGGACTTGACTATATATTCAACTTTTGAGGGACTTGTATACGAAAAAAGAAACCCAAATCTTACTCATCACTCTCCTCATCTCTATCCCTCCTCTTTATACCTTCTCCCGAGCCAAACCGTAACCCTAACCCTAATCTCGACCAGTTCCTCCTCATTGCGATATTCGTAAGTTTTCTTCTCAACGGGTTCTTGATCGCTCTTTTTATGATGATTTCTCGTCGATTTGTTGATTTTTTTTTTCTTTCCCGAAAGGTGTTGGTGATTCTGAGCCCGCGATGTCTCGGAAGCCGGTGTCCGTGTATCTCTACATCCCCAACATCCTCGGTAAGCTTGCTTCCATCTGGTGTCTGAATTCGTTGATCGTTACGGTTCGAGATGTGATATATGCTGCGGATTTGTGTATTATGATCTGTTTGTTTGATTGACCAATTGAATATTTGCAAAATCTCGTTCGTATTTGTGGAAGTGGACGGATCTCATAGTAATGTTTGAGTTTTGGATGCCGAAGAATTGGGAAAGCAGTGGCTTTGATCAGTTTGTTGGGTAGTTGTTCGGTGTTTCAGTGATGTGAGGAGGCTGTGGTAGGGGTGGCAATCCATGTGGATTCGGGTTGACCCGTTATTACTGAACCTGAATCAGACCTGTTTATGTTCGACAAGTTCAGGTTGGACTCATGATTGGAGGCTATATCGGCCGTGGAGGAATGAGTGGTCGGATGCTGTTTGCTTGACCATGGAATAGGAGCTATGTTGCGTAAATATGAACAAAAATACCGATAAGGACACAATGAGGATACATGCTACACACATTTTGAGATGGCTACAATATTTAGTCATGTGCTCACCCATGTTGGACAGACATGACGGGGATGAAAACGATACAGACACCAATTTCCTTTGCAGTGCGGTGTAGATAGGAAGAGGAGGAGGGGAGGAAGAAGAGGAGGAAGTGGGATGTAGAATTGGAAAATTAGGGTTAGGCTTTTGGGTTTTAGTTTGATGGTAAGTAGGTCGTTTATGAGTAGGAGGATGGATCCTAACCCAATCCTTCTATTAGACGATAACGCCCTTATCCAGATGGAACTTGTTTAAGCGGGTCAGAATGGTTGACCCATTTATCCTGACCCTTTTAGACTTGACCAAGACCGTGTGTTTGAGAAATCGGCTGATATATCAGCCAATATTATTGTTTTGAAGCCAAAACGACATATATCGGCCACATGTCATTTTGGCAAATATCGACTGATATATTGGCCGAATACTGAAATACCAGCCGATACAGTATTGACCAATTTCACCCGATATTTCATTATATCGGTTTAGTGGGTTTACGCGGGTTGGGTCAGGTTGGATTGGATTCATTTACCTGATTCCATTTAACTAAAAATCAAATAAAGAAAAGCCGTAACTCTCTCTTCACTCTCCTCTAGCTCGCATAAGGAGGAGGACGAGGTTAGCTCGCTCTCTCTATTGAACTGAACTCTCTGTTTGATTGTTTTATTTTTTTTATTTTCTTGTTTGATTTGGAGTTTGACAGAGTTAAGGAACAAGAATTGCTGCTTTTTTTTTTCTTGCTACTGATTTTGTTGTCCAACTGCTGATTTTGAATTCTTGTGTTTTATTTCTTTGATTGTGAATAAGCAACTGATTTGAATTCACAAAACTTTGATTTTCTGTCTTTTGCCAAATCAGATCTCTGCCACTGCCAATCAGAAAATAGTATAAGCATATTAGAGAGGAAATGACCACTGTAAACACTATGCTGAACATCATGAGTAAAATTAAGTTCCTGAGTTCAAGTGAAGGATTAATGTGACTAGGATATTTCAATATAGTTATTGGTATCCAATATTTCAATTTATCGCCCGATATATTTCCGATATACGATATCTCAAACCCAACGATATGAACCCGATATCTCGAACGTTGTGCAAACCTGCCTACGAAGGTGGGTTGGTGGTCCTGCTAAATTGCCAACTTAGGTTGGGGAAGTTCAATATATCACATGAGATGATACTATATCTAAGTAAAATAAAGTTGAATAAATACCAAGTTTGTAGTAGGATATAGATTAGTCACATTGAGGGTGAGGATTGCATTTTTCCTACCCTAACCCATAAGATAAAGTTCAATATCTTGCAGCTCTGTTGTGGATGATTATCTACGCAGCCTTTTTAATCAAAATATTATGTGATTAAATATGCATGCTCATCTGGTAGGTTGTCAACTTGTGATACTTATCATGAATCTATTTGCTTTGTATCGTACGGTACAATAACTCTAGGAGTTTAGGTCTATACTTCTAGATCCATATAGGAAAATGATTTAATACTCCCTCCTATCCTAAATAAATGACGTTTTAGGGTGTTTAATTTTATTCAATATAAGTGACGTTTTGGAATTTCTATGCAATATTGCACTATTGTTTCCTAATTTACCTCTCTATTTAATATGCTTAAAGTGACTGTGGTTAGCATTCCTCTTTCCCACATATACAACCAGAGTTCCAATAACCCATTAATTGCCTTCATCTTTGACCATTACCTTTTTATTCGTTTAAATACGTTGCAGTAGAGTTGAACATAAGCACACACAAAAAATGGACAACAAAAACCTCTCCATCCCATTAATTGCCTTCATCTAATGGCTCCAATGCAAAATTAAATTTTTTTGGCTCCAATTGCAGTTATGGTTCTTCAAGTTGGCTCCAATTGCAGCACTTATTTTTCCTGAAGTTAGAGTTAAAAGTCAAAAAAATTGATTTACATTGGGAGATGAGGAAGGAACATTGAAGGGAATGTAATAATGGGGAGAATAATGGAGATAATTAAAAGGGAATAATTATGCAGAGAATAATGAGAAGAGAAAAATTGTGGAGAGAGAAATAATTAATTAAGGGTACAAATGACATTTTATGTTATTTCTTAATAAGTGTGCTCAACTCTAAAACGTCATTTATATAGGATAGGAGGGAGTATAATTTTTTCATAATTTTTTTATTTGCATCTTCACATGTCTATCTACTTCTAGAATCCAGATTCTTATGTAATACATTACATGCCTCAAGTAAAAAAAAATCCCGATGCTACCTATCATAATATATGTATCGTATTGGATCCACCGATAAGTAATATCATATCGTAGCGTAAGATACCCTATCGTGTATCTAAGATACTAACAACATACGTCATCCGAGCCATCTCCCATTTGAATGGGGTTGGTTGTAGAGCACAAACGACTCCCTAGTGGAATTGATGGTTTCAATGACCGGCTATCAACTCGATATCAAATCTCTACATTGGTGCAAAATTCCTGACCAAGATAGGTATGACCAAGAGATGGCCCTGAAAGAAAACTGGAAGGCCAGTTGGCATTTCCTACCATTTTGGTCATGCAGTTTAAGCTCATGCAACCAAGGAGAACCCTACAAGTTCTCCTAGAATAGAATGGAATCTAGATGAAGAGGTTAAGCATATGTGGTATTAAGTATTATATATTTTGATCTTAAACCTGTATCAGTGCACTCTGGAGTCCTGTAACTATATTTCCATCATAAAAACTTGGACATCAGATACTTATATTACTAACACAACCTTACTATATAGGCTTAGAAATTCTAATTCGATAACTTATTATGTCCTTGGCATCATATTGTACTCTGAATTTGAAAGAAGTTCCTGATTGGAAAGGCAGGAGTTTTATGGGAAATGTCTTATGAAGTTACTCTATTAGTTTCACATCAAACTGCATGTTATAAGATTTCACACTTCACAACTATGATCTGTATGGTGCAAAATGCAACTTGTGCAATGAGATTGGAGGATAATATTGTGAGAAGGGTGCATTAGATCTGAAGCATGAGAATTTTTAAGAATAGAAGAACCTCATCCCACCAAATGCCAAAGAATTGACATATTGCATTGTTATTCATGAGGTGCAAGAGGGATATGATTCTGTGAGGCCACACATCTGAGTCAGCTTGTTGTATAATGTGATTTATGTAAAAAAATGTTATTATGTCTAATACTTATCCAGCAAGAGGCGGTGAAAAGTTTGAGAATGCTGACTGGTTTAGTTGAAGAATTATCATTATCAAGTATAGAGAAAATAAGCTTTTGTGATTCTGATGTCATATGACATAGATGTTGGTGTTAGCTACCATGTAACTTGTACTAATAGTTAATGAATAGCACAATGTAGCATTGCTATTTGTCAAAACAATTCCAGAGTATATATAACACTTTACAATATTCAGTTGATAATTATGATTTCAGTTCTGTTTGACCTAAGGTAATAAATATTTTTGAATAAGATCTATTGTTTCCTGGTCTTCCATAGCTTCTGGTTGTTTTTTATAGTTTTAAGTAGAAGCTAATAGTTTATCGACATCCTTCATTGAAATTATTAGTTTCAGCCCAAGTCTTATCTAATGATTGACTTTCCTGTTTCAAAACTGTTGAGAAGCTCTCTTTTCTCTTATGAGCGTAATAGGCTCAATGTTTATATCTTGAATAAACTTGAGGTTTCATTTGGTATATATCATTGAAGTCCAATTATTGTGGGTGTAGGTAAACTGCTATTTAGTTTTCTTATATGTATATTGTTGGCTTTGCAGGATATATGAGAGTCCTCCTGAATGTTGTTGCATTTGCCCTTTGCTTTTCCAACAAGTTACTCTTCGCCATACTTTACTTCATCAGGTAATGATAATGCCTCCAACTAGTCTGTAAATTCAGTATATATTACTGCATATATTATTATATTATGCATTGACTATTTGGGAACATCAGCTTTGCATGTGATGCATTGGATGGCATGTTGGCGCGCAAGTTTAATCAAGGTATGTTCTACCTCTCTCTCTCTCATGTGAATCTGTGTACGCACATGCCTGCCTGCATGCAAAATTCCTCTCACAATATAACAGCGACTTCTTGCAATATGACACATTTCTTGATTACGTCAAGAAATGGGCTTGAAATTTTTGAATGCAATCAGGGTATCCTTGTCTGTATTCTTTTATTTTGTGGAATCTTGTGAATATTCTGTGCAAACCAATCTCGTGGTTATGTCTTCAATTTTACAAATACTGTTTTATCCTGATGAACTCTGTAGAACTAATAGAGTAATTTTTATTGGAACATTGATGATCTGACTCCCTTTTTTCTTGTATGATATATCTAGAGATGCATAGATATGGGTTGCAACAATCGGTCTTTTGTATATTTTGAAACTTATTTGAGGCAAAATATACAGCCTGTCCTACCTTTCTAATCTGCTTATCTTATACAAACTTAGTCCACATTTATTGTATGAGTTAGATATAGTATGTCAGTGTCCTCTACTATTGATTTTCGTCATCTTCTCTAAGTTTATATTGGCCCTTGTCCTGAGGATCTCGATTTTTTTTTTTCTATGGAAGCTCAGGAACCGGCAACAGACCATTGAGATATCCCCTGATCTTCTCTTTTAAATTGAAGCTTAATGTACACACAGGGTCTATGATGTTGGAGTTGGATGGACAGTCAAGATTTATATTAACCTTCATAGTTTTTATGTGTCATCTCACTATTTGCAGTGCGTGATCTACCATCCAAGTTGTTGTCTATAAGCACAAAACTTGCAGTTCAAGTTTGATTATTTTTTTAAAACCTCTTAAGCAACATGTGAGAACTTGCCCTTTCTGTTCCTTGACCATCAAACTATTCCCTTTTTTTTTATATAACTTCACATTTAATATTTTCCCCATGTTAACCTTCCATACAGAGACCTGCTTGAAAGTGTCATAATGTTAGTTAGCTCTTTAGTCAGCATGTTTATGATGAAAGTACTCAATATAAATGTTGTATATGGTGAATTTGATGTATATCATTTTCTTCCTCAAAAAATCTTTAACTTTAACCTCCGCTATGACATAAGCTTGACTAACATGCAATGTATGAGAAAACATAGGATTTGGCTGATTATCTGATTTCTTCTCCAGTGTCAACCTTTGGAGCTGTCCTCGACATGATAACAGACAGGTGAATCCATTTAAAAAATACATTGGGTATATATATATATATATATATATATATATATATATATATATATATATGTTCTGCCTATTAGTGGCTCCATATTAGTCATGTTTTTTCTCCAAGGGTTTTCTGAAGTTTTTATTTTTGTATGCCTCCAGAGTTAGCACTGCTTGTTTACTGGCAATTCTCTCTCAACTTTACAGGTAAATACGTTTAGGGTATCTTATATGATTTAGTTTGTTAACTTTGTTAAATTTCACTGCTGATCCTTGTAAATTATCCTCTATGCAGACCTGGCCTGATTTTTTTGTCATTGCTTGGGTTGGATATTGCTAGCCATTGGTTACAGATGTATAGGTATTTTCTGTTGCTTAGAGATATCTGGTGCAAATGTTTACTACACACTATCTAATGTTTGAGCTGACCCTTCTCTGAATCTCTATTCTACATAAACTTCTCGGTTGGCTGCAATACCCTGCCAAATCCAATCATATAACTTGCTAATACAAGAACTGTTTCCGTGCGGCGCACAAACTTCCTCCTCGAAGACCCGTGCAAGCCTACCCCAAACGCTTAGCTAGATCGCTAAGACGAGAATGAGAAATTGTGGAGCAAAAGAGAGAAATTGAAATGTTGAAAAACTACTGTACAATAGAGAGTTTACAACTTCTTGGGGATGAAGACCAAATGAGCCCCCTCTTTTAATAGCCTCAAGGGCTTTTCAAAATAGTTCTAGATATAAACTTCTAGATACTTACATAAAAATATTTACATGATGAGAAAATTCTAGAACTTCTAGAAAATTAGGAAGCCTCATAAGAATTCAAGAGAACTCCACCATAATCTGAGAAATCTAGAGCCTTCCAACTAAACCCATATGTTGTGTAACATTGTCTTGTTGGAGTGGAAAATCTTGTGCTTGACATTCTCTCCTACCTATTTCGTCTTCGCCTTCTTGCACGAGCTACTCTCTACAAATGTTTCATCGTCCTTGGCATAACGAGGCTTCTTCTTTGGCCAAAACTTGCACGTTCTGCCTCCTCGAGTGAGCTTCACTATCCTTTGGACTTTTTTGTTCCTTGACCATGCCCCCTTGGCACGGCCGTAGTCATCCTTCTGCATCATAGAATCGTCGAAAATTTCCACCTCAACACGATCAAGGTATCCCCTCTCTTACGCATATTCTTGTTGCCTTTGCCTCCTCGCAGCCTGCGACATGCTTCTCCTAATTTTTTCCCGTTCGATAGCACAGTCCACCTTCTTTCGTAAAAGTTTCTTCTTGGAAAACTCCTTTGCACTATCATCAGCCTCGCTTGGAAGGTCTTCTTCCTTGAAGTCCTTATTTATCTCGAGCACCGTCAAGTAGGTCGTTCTTTCTTTGCTACCCTCCTTAAGCTGAATGACATAGATAGCTTTTTCCTTTGATGTCCCTCCTCTGCAAAGCTGACGATTCCTAAGTATGGCATCGAAACCGACTTTTCCGCGATTAGAAAATCCATGCAAGTATTATCTTAAAGGCGTCTAATGACGTAGCGGTGAAATTGGCTATACTTGACCAATGTTCCACCTCTATGCGAACTCTCTTGTAGGGGTGAGCATTATTCGGTTTTGAACCGAAAACCGAATCGAACCGAACCGAATAAGAGATTCGGTTCGGTTTAAAAAAAAATTCGGTTCGGTTTCGGTTTTGAAAATACTAAAATTTCTTACTCGGTTTCGGTTTTGGGTTTCGGTTTCTGTCCAAAACCGAAAACCGTATAAGAAAATTTAGTTACTATATATATATATATATATATATATATATATGTGTATATACTATAGGTATATACTAAATAAATTAGGTATATTTAGTTACTCTATATATTAACGAAAAAAACGCAAACAAACCGAAAAAACCGAATAAACCGAAAAGTGAACCGAATTAATTCGGTTTGATTCGGTTATGGGCCAATTCGGTTCGGTTTTGGTTTTGCTTATTCGATTTTTGGTCCAATTCGATTTTCGGTTATTCGGTTTGAACCGAATTAACCGATTGCTCACCCCTACTCTCTTGGCTTTCCCCTGCATGGGACACTTCAAAATTAACCGCCTTCATCTTGTTTAATTTTTTTTTCAATGCTAGACTCGAGCGACGGATCTCCACGTCCGAGATGAAGTTATGAGCACTGTTCTAAAAGGCGGTCTAGACGGCCGCCTAGGCGGCGCCTAGGCGCTAGACGCTTGGTGTCCATCTGATGCCCGCTAGGCGCCCGCCTAGACCCACGATGCTCGGCTATGCATGTTTTAAACTTTGGGAGTTTTATGGACTTTTTCTGCAATTTCAGTAGGTTTTTTGGATTTTATTTATTTATTTTTGAACCGCCTAGATGTAGGTGGCCGCCTAGGCGGGTTAGGTGCTAGGCGGCGAGTGCCCGTCCGACTAGCGCCTAACGTTTTTCACAACCTTGGTTATGAGTGGCTCTTGTCGACCAATGTCCGTGTGCTCATGCCATTGATCCTCACGTCAACATACATGAGCTTCCTACTTGGAGTCTTCGACACAATGAACTTGGCCTTAACAACGTCGAGTAAGTGCAACGCTCCATGTATGCTCCCACTTCGTACTCGTACTTAACTTCCTTGTTTCGGACTACATTGACACATTTGCTTATTTTATGGCAATCACGACCTTAGTGTTTTCGCCTACATCTCGCTCTGTGTAGTGCACAAACCTTTTCCTTGAGGATCCGTACAAAGCATTCCCGAAACACTTAGCTAGATCGCTAAAGCGATAACGAGAAAATGTGGAGCAAAAAAAAGGAAAGAGATTGGAATATTAGAAAGTTCACTACTAGAGAGAGTTTACAACTTCTTGGGTGATGATGAGGAACAATTGAGGCCTCCCCTCTTCATATAGCCTCAACGACTTTACAAGAAACTTCTAGATACTTACATAAAATATTTACATGGAGAGAAAATTATGGAACTTCTGGAAACTTAGGAAGCCTCATGATAATTCAAGAGGACTCCACCATACTCTAAGAATTCTAGAGTCTTCCAACTAAACCCCTATGCTGTGCAACATTGTCTCGGTGGAGCAGAGCATCTTTTGCGTGACATATAGCTACCTTTAACAAACCAAATCCAATTATTAAGCAAATTAGCTAGTTGGATAAAATGGATGGGTTTCTTGAAGAATAAGTTTATGACATATCATCTCAAAGTCAAGTTATTAGATACTAGTTATTTATATAATTCAATAAATTATGAAAATGAAGAAAAATACTATATATTGCAGCAGTGTGGAACTTAAGGAATTAGCAAACTATTGGATGTAATTTGAGAAGAGTGGTCTGACTCTTAACCCTAAATTGAGATTTAAGAAGGTTGGATTCCCTACATAACCCTAAGTAATGTGTGGAGATTCTAGGTTCACACACGTTGCAGTGTTTTAGGTGGCCTCTAGATCCTGAGCTGCATATTGAATTATCAAGTTTCAGTAGTTTCACTGTTATTACTCATGATGTGGGTCTTAATTTTATAATCCTGGGATTATTATGCCCTAATTTTGTTCCTTTGCTTTTGTAGTACTTTCCTTTCGGGCAAGACTAGTCATAAAGATGTCAAGGACGAGAGTAGTTGGCTTTTAAAGACATACTACAAGCATCGTATGTTCATGGGCTTTTGTTGTGTGGGATCTGAGGTGGCCAATCGTATTGCATGTTTTTTGAAGTTTGTGAACTCTTTAGCCTTGTTCATAGAAATAACTAATGTTATGTTGCAGGTTCTTTACATCATCCTCTTCCTTCTTCATGATGAACAATCTGAAAGTATTGTCAGTGTAAGCCTTTCTACTTTATGACAGTGTAAACTTTTTGATTAGAGTATACATACTCTTGCCAACATTTTTTTCCTTGTCATCTTTCATCATTAGGTTTGTGCGAATGCTATGAAAGGTAGTTTGATTTTGTCAGTGCCGTTGTCCTTATCTCTGTTTGGATGTACAATCAAGCAGGCAGTCAACATTATACAGGTATTTTAGATTTAAGTATTGGAGTAGATTGTACATGACTAATTTGGTGTATGAAATTCAGTCTTTTCTTATCTCATTACTTGAAAAGATTTTCTGGCAGTCAGCTCTAAGTTACTCTAAAGTTCCAGGAGTATTGTAGCATGTGACTTGAGTAATTTATTTTCTGTTGTAGTCTAGTTAATAACTTTGTTTGAATAAATACAACAACAAGAAGAAAGTCTTTATCCAAATTTTTGGGGTTAGCTGTTTGAATCATAGTTACCGGGATCCCTAATACCCCCTGGAATCTGGATCTTCCAATCCGGATTGCTCCTCTTTTCCTACCTGGGTCGTTCGGTTTGCAATCTGGATCCTTACATTTAACTATCCTAAAAGATGTAAAGTAGATCAATTCTAGGTGTTTTGTATTAACTTGACATTTTGTTCTTTTCTTATAGTTTTGCTTTTAGTTTAGCATTTCATCATTTTTCATGTGTAATCAATCAGCTCCAGATGTCTTCTATTAAATTTTGGTTGCGCTATATGTTCTTGTCGTGTTTGTGTGTGATTAGTTAAGCATTGTAATGAATGGTAAAATTGAAGTAATATGTTACGAACTCATATTCTTAATTATGAGGTCTTGCCTTATATTTATCTCACTTGAGTCGACAATCAAAGTTAGTAATTTATTTATGAAACATTATTAGCGAACCAAGTAAAAAATTAAAATGTATGACAATCCGATATGGCGATCCAACTAAATCTCCCCCTATTGAACCATCATATTACGTGACTAACGTTCCTATACCCGGACTTGTACTATGAACCAAGACGTAGTGGGTTCCTCGTAAGTCGTAACTATGGTTTGAATCCTTTTCTTCCATTCAGTCCTGTTAAGGGCCGTGTTCTCTGTAACACTAACAAAAACAATATCCCTCTCTAAGACTTCAATCCATGTTCATTTTGTCCTGCCTCAAGTCCTAGCAACTCCTTACCTATTATCTTATTGCTCTTCCTTATATCTATTGGTCTACGTTGCATATATCCAAACCACCTAAGAGTCTTAAGACGATTTTCACTCATCTTGTCCTTGATTGGTGCCACCTTTAAAACTTGTTTGAGAAAATAATTAGGTAAATAATAAACATGAAAATCAAACACTATATCTCCGAGCCAACTTACAGGGCTCTTTATACATTTTCCACATGCATAGCCTTAGTCTACAATCACTTGAGATAACAAAGACCGCGAGTGCTCTTCTCCATGTTGCTTTGAATCTAGCTTGAGTTGGAAATCATGGAATAGTATTTGTAAGGGGGAATTTTCAGGTGAGGCTTGAGGTTAAGGTTAGCGTTAGTGTTGATATTGTCATGGAGATGACCACGATATGGATCAATCTAAGAAATCTATAGGTGTACATCACAATGATGGGAAAGAAGCAAGCAGCCAGTAGGCAGCTAGGAGGGCCTAACACTTATGGGTCGAGGGGCTTAAGCGGGTCCTAGGCAACATTAAGCATTTTCCAATATTAAAAATATGTAATACAAAAATTTAAATATTAGAAAGTTCTAAAGAGAGTATTGGATAATGATTAAGGATCTATATATCAAGCAACAGATATTGTCATGGAGATGACCACGATATGGATCAATCTAAGAAATCTATAGGTGTACATCACAATGATGGGAAAGAAGCAAGCAGCCAGTAGGCAGCTAGGAGGGCCTAACACTTATGGGTCGAGGGGCTTAAGCGGGTCCTAGGCAACATTAAGCATTTTCCAATATTAAAAATATGTAATACAAAAATTTAAATATTAGAAAGTTCTAAAGAGAGTATTGGATAATGATTAAGGATCTATATATCAAGCAACAGATTATGCAGTTTAAAGAATATTCTCAAACTATAGATAGAAAAAAGTAAAAACTCAATTATTATTCACTGATCAAATACATGTCCTAAGAAAGAGGAAGCAAGTGAAAAAAAGAAGAAGGAATTAATTATTATTCATAACCATATTGCCTAGACAGGGCTAAACATGCCCAAGATGGGCTAATTCTTCCCTAGACAAAGTAAGCCAGAACATGGGCAGGCTAAGACGGGACCTATGTGAGGCCAGGTACCTAGGTGGCCACCAATATAAATAAGTAAATGAACAAATAAATACAAAAGAGGAACAAGAAGGGATTAAAGAGGCTAAAGAATATTAGGGGAAAATGGGTACTTACAGCTCTTATTGTAGTTGGAGCTACTGCTATGATGAAGATACAGTCTGTTTGAGAAAGGATTGGAGAAGAAAGGGAGAAGGGCAGGTTTGAATACTGAAAAGCCTAACCATCCCCAAGTTAGTTAATTTAGATACTCGACCTTGTGTTATGTTAATATTAGTTTGCTTAGGTTTTAGAGCATACCCCTCCCAACCTCTCTGGACCCCCCTCCCAACTTCTCTTCCACGCAACGGTAACACGTAGGATGGATGCTGACAACAAAAGCAGTGAAGCAGCGTATTTTTTCCAAAAGCTTACATGATGCCAAACTGGATTCTTTTGTGTTATGCAATTCTAGGCAAAACTTGGGGGAGTTTATCCGAAAATACTTTGATGAGTACAGTTCAGTCTGTATTTGGTTTTAGCCTTTTTCCACTTCTAGGTTGTGAAGGTATGTATGATTAAGTTTAATAGCGTAACATATGTTTATAGGCATGAACTAAGGGGGAAAAGTGAAGTTTGTTTACTGAGAGATCGCATAGAAAGGGAGAAAAGCTGACACTTTGGGTCCAATGCTCTAAATTGGGGCAATGAGTGCATTGAGGCTGACACTGAGAGATCATGTGAAGCAAACTATTTCTTCTAACCATCAGTATCAGATGTTATGTCCCAAGTCACATTTAGTTGTATTCAAATTTGTTGCTACTAGTTTATTTATTTCTGTGAGACAAAATCATCACTAATTGTCTCTCATTTAAAGAAAAATGCTGCTGCTTAACCTGCTGCTATTATATATATTTTTTCTTTCTTTCAGCAACAATCTTCTAAGTTCTGACCCACTGTAATCACGGTCCCCGACACTTGTTGTGTGACTGGCCAATATGTAGATCCTGAATTTCACATAACGCCCCCTTAGCCTTATTTCACGTTCACGATTATGTGGATTTCTCACTTACTGCGACGTGGCCCTGTATATGAGAATGTCATTTTGATGAGGATCACAACCTCAAACCTTGCCAGTTTGTTTTCTCATATCTGCTAATGTAAGTTGTGCATGACAATAACATGCAATTGATGCCACTTTAATATTTTTCTTTTCATTCATTGAGGATCACTTGAAACATGAATTTTTTTTTTTAACTTGATGAAAGCATGAACAGTCTAAATCCTACATGCCCTTTTATGTAAAAACTGCGGGATATTTTAGTGAATATACCTGTTAGACTAACAAGCTACTGTTTTTCACCCAGATGAAGACAGCAGCAGATGTGTGTGTGCTTTATGATATGGACAAGAAAAAACCATGAATTCCTTGAGGAAATGAGTTGTCATAGTCTGTCAATCTGCATGCTGCATTGACCTTGGATGACCAATTTATGAACTCATGTTTCCATGCCCAAAAGAAAAAAAAAAAATCTTTGGCTGGTTGGTTTACCAATCAGAAACTGCGAATGCATACATGGTTGGTTCACCTATCCACAGCTACTGAATTGGTGCAATATAACCTTCATCTGCGGGAGATGGCTCCATAATTATCCTCATCACAATTCACCTATGGTTGATGCTTTGGTAATTTGAATGTAATTTGTAGCGTTGCTTAGGATTATGAATTGTTACTGATTTCATGACTGCATGCAAAAATATTTACCACATAAATGTTGTTTTTGTGCCATGTAAATGTTAGCGTCTTACTAAATGGTCAATGGAATTTGTTTTTTTTTTTCCAAGGAAAGGACGATAAATTAAGAATTCCTAGTGTTTCATTAAAAATTTCTGGATCTGACATTTCTGATCTCCTATTACAAATGCAGTTATATTTATGCACTGTAGTTACAGTTAGATGTCGATAATTGCCTTGAAAGATGCACGATAAATTATCTTGGTTGGCGTTTAAGAATCATCGGATTGGATTACACACACTCAGTGTATCAAAACAGATCATAAAAGATCAAACACCAGTTGAATGAGATGCGCGAGGAAAAAAAAAAACTCAAGACAATCATAATTGCTGAATACATTACAACAATGTTTTTGGGGTATGGTTCACCATAATCATTTGTAGACTTGAACTATTAACATAAAGTTGTGCTACAAGAATAGAGTAATATATTTAGGCTGGGCACGGGTGGGCACGGGTCGGATCGGGCCCCAATTTGATGAATTCGGACCGGACCTATTAGTTGGCGGGGCGCAACTAGGACTCGGTACGGGTCGGACTGGGTCCAAATTTGATGGACCCGGACCGAACCTGTTAGTTGGCGGACCGAACCTGTTAGTTGGCGGGGTGGGACGGATCAAAAAAATATTAGGACCGGACTGGACTCGTTCCGTTCGAAACGGGTCCGAATCGGATCGAACTGCAGGTCCAAACGGGCCCCCAAAAAAAGTAATTTTTTTCCAAATACTATAATAGTAAACATTTACATCTATAAGAACAAAACAAGTCTAATGTCCCTCCAAATTTCTAGAATTTATTTAATAAACAATAATATGTTCTATTATATATAGACTATAATAAAAAAAAATTCAAAAAAAAATGATATATATATATATATATATATATATATATATATATATATATATATATATATATAGAAACGGGTCGGGTCGGGGTTATGTTTATTTTGAAAATATGACTTGTTCCGACCTGTTAATGTAAACGGGTTGGGTCGGGGTCATGTTTATTTGAAAATATGACTTGTTCCGACCTGTTAATGTTACACGAGCTGTTTCGTTTAAATTTTAAATTTTAGGAACTGACTTGTTTGGACATTTTACGGTTCGAGTCCTAAGTATATTATTTGAAGTCATATATTTTGAGTATTTATATGGTAACATCCTTTTCTCTTTGTAAGGCAATTCTGTATAACAAATTGTATTTTCTTATCTTTTCGGCCGAACTCTTTGTAGTGTAGGATCTTCTTAATTTAGATTTTATGGACTGATCCTCTCATGTATATAGTGATATTGGCTAAAAATTTGTCATGAGGGATGCTTTTATGCTTTTATAGGCGACCTCATTTGGATGGCAAAAGACAGATAAATGATTGTGATTTTTTGGGTCTATTTACTAAACATTGTAGGTATTGTACATGGGCAAAGACCCTTCGATTACCGACAATTTGCTGCACTTCCATGTTGATCGAATGCACCACCAACCACAGTCAGTGTCCCCTACCTAAAAGTAAAACTAAATGGGAAAAAGTCCACTATTCATCATCAACCTCTTTAGTCATAAAAAAAAAAAAAAAAGAGTACAAAGAAGAAAGTGACTGTTCCAATTCTGCATGAACTGGACCTTGACTCTAATTTTTCTTGGTTGAAGCCAAACAAAATTGAAAACTGTACCACTTGCGCCAATTATGAAAGCAATTTCCTAAATGAACTGAACCACATTACAGGAAGATGAAAAAAAAATTATGTTGATATCCTCAATTATTTTAATTTTTTAACTTTGTATCATAAACTTTTTTACTCGACAGCTGCAACACCGACTCCTTAAAGTTCAAGTAAACCAAATTGAGCTGTCCTTATCCCACGCGCACACACGATTTGGGAGGCTCGAACCTTGTCGGCCCCTCCGGATGTGCGCTATTACTATTGGTATTGCAAGTAAGGTGCGTAGGCCCAGGTGTCTTAACATCGATCGACAACCTTATTGCTTAACAGAATGATGAAACACAAGATCGATCCGTTGGGACTTTTAGGAAAGTCCTGAAAAGAGCCCAGCCCTTAGGGCTACTCGACAAAGCAGAAGACCAGAGGGCGACCGCGCTCCGGCACATCCCTCCGACAGCGGGCAGTGTGTGTGCACCCGTACCACAATACGACAGGCCGACCCTATCTATCTATCCATCCATATCTCTCCCTCTCTCTCTTCTTCCCCGGTCTGCCAACCCAATCATAACCCCCCTCTCTCTCTCTCACTCAGAGGGGGGAGTGAGTACTTTTTACTACAATCTACAATGCAATGCTGGTGTGATATCCACAATTCATACGATCCCATGGTTGTCCCTTTTAACTGTCGATGGACCCCATCCTCTCCTCTCCATCCTTCAGTTTTGGCACCACATGGGACTATACTTCTAACTTTATCCACCTTGATTGACGCGGTTAACACAAATAAAACTGTAACAAACAGTCTTACAACCAACCTCTCATGTGTTTGTCAAGAACAATCAAGGTTCGAATTTACTTCGGCATACATCTTGAGCGAATTGAAAGAAATTGTACTATACTAGCATATATATATATATATATAATATATATATATATATATATATACGTGCGATTGCATGCATTTTGTACTATTTTGGAAGAGCAGACAACACCACCTTTTAATTTTTTTTTTCTTCTTCTATACGTAATTACCTAACTGTACATGTTAATTTTAGTGAATAATTTTAACTAGTAAAGATTGGTAAAGATATTTTGCAATAAATTTTTTTTTACGGTGAAATCTTTAACTTTTCGTATTAGATAGTAGTGCATCTTTGCAAACCAAATTCTTTGCTCATGGAAATGGATCTCAAACCATTCATGTTCAAATTCTTCGGCATGGATTTTATAGAAAAAAGAAAATACCGCTATATAAATTTAAATTATACTCTCTTTTTTCTTCTTCTCAGCAATGGACGTACATCGAGATGCATCTTGAAGTGTTAATTTTTTTTTTTTGTTAGAAAATATCGGAAACATATGCCTCTTTCAGGGCCGGCCCAGAGGGTTGGGTTGTCCTAGTCGGAGCGAGATTTGGTTGTCCCTTGTCATTGGCTCCAAAAAAAGATATCAAAAAATTTGATGGCGAGTGGGGTTGGCAGCGTCGTCGAAGTCTCATGTTCTGACGGTATCGTGGAGCTCGGATTCCGAGTTCGTCTTCTTTAGCTACTCGAGATTTTTCCAGTAGGAACTCAAAATAAGGACCTGGTGAATTGCTATATCAACTAACAGAGATGAGTTTGGGTGGACCACGGAGACTCTATTAGCAGAGAGTGAGACTTGGGGGGGTTGTCCTGACCAGAGGATTGTTCAAGTCCGATAGCTTATCTGGCTTCCCTAGGGCCAGCCCTGGCCTCTCTTGCAAGGTCAAGTAATATCGAAATATCCGAAGTAAATAAACAAGCTTTAGTACAGCAATTCGCCTCAAATTTTTCCTTTTTTTTTTATCAATTATACTTTAAAATATATCCTCCCATTAACGAGGACAAGATTGGAGCTACAGATTTATGATCAAAAGCGCGACAACAGATGTACTTATAGTCCCCCCAAAGACAAGCTTACATGGGACTAAAAGACTATAAGGTCCCGAGTGTCCCACAATAGGACAAGAGCCTCACTTCCAATGCTCCTCCCGAGCCATTTTAGCAATGGAATGTGTCGAGCTCTCTTAGGAAAAGCCACTAAGTTACATGTATGGAGGTGTAAGTGGAGCTCGGTAAGTGTAGCTTCCCACTTGGAAATGACATTGCACATGAAATTGAAATCCTAAAAGACAAAAGTATGAGATTTTCTTGTCCTAATGATGGGATGTTCTCTCTCTCTCTCTTATGTTCAACTATGGATTTTGGATCAAATATTTTCAAAGTGAAAAAAATATTGCTTTCTAGTCTCTCTTCAAAGTGAAAAATGGGCTCATAAGCACCTTTTTTTTTCCACACTTTTGTCAAATCGGTTATATAGCTAAGTTTATAGAGCATTGAGCTTTTAACTGTGATAGTATAGTATTGGACTTTTATTTAATGGTCGCAGGTTCAAACCTTGCTATAAAGAAGGAATGTTTTTATTATCATAAAGAAAAGGAAAATAGCAAATGACCTCTAGCCTGGTGGTTAAGAGAGGTGCATGCGGCCCAAGAGGTCGGGAGTTCGAGCTCCAGTGGAGACGAGTTCGCCACAAGTACCTATTGCTTCAAAAAAAAAAGAAAAGGAAAATAAAAGTCCAAAGTTTCATACATGCAAGTTCTTTCATACAAGCCTTTGTATTCAAGTAGTCTAAGTATCTATACGTGACTATAGGTAATCAAAGAATATCAAGCAGAATACTTACATTATACTGTCAATATACTTCTAGTACACTGGTAAGTACACCAAAGTTTCATACATGCAAGTTCTTTCATACAAGCCTTTGTATTCAAGTAGTTCGGTTAGAAGTAGATTCTTGGCCTATGTAGGAGTGTTAGAGGCAGTTTCACGGTTGTGGGATAAAGGCTGTGTCAGACAATTTTACGATTTTGGGACAAAGATCGTTTTAGGCAATTTCACGATTCTAGGACAAAGACCGTGTCATAAGTAGTTTTGCAGTTCTAGGCAAAAATTATTTTAGAGGCAGTTATGCGGTTCTGCGATAAATGTCAGAGGCAATTTCACATTTATGGAACAAAGACTTTCCAGAGACAGTTTCACGGTTCTTAGGCAAATATCATGTCAGAGGCAATTTCACAGTTCTGGGACAGATCCTCTCAAATGTAGTTTCACAGTTCTTGAGTAAAGATCGTGTTAGAGGCCGTTTTGCGATTATAGAGCAAAGACTGTGTCAGAGGCAATTTTGCAATTCTGGGAGAAAGACCGTGTAAAAGACAATTGTCCCAATTCTGGATGAACATTATGTCAGTGGCCGTATTTAGTTCTGGCCAAGACTTTTAATTGGTAGCTAGTTTCATGGTTCTAGCTAAAGATCATGTCGATGGGAAGAAAACTAAAGTGAGAGCTAAAGTTAATGGAGCACGGAGAATAAACATTATTCTCATGTGGTGGCTAGTAGAAGCAACAATTCGAGGCTATCTACAACTAAAGAGTAACAAACAAAATACTGACATGATACTTGCATTAATATATTGTTTGTATACTGGTAATAAGTGCACCAAAGTTTTCAGCAAGTTATGCATGTCTAAAAACCCCCACGTAGTATACTCCCAGTGACAACATTGGTCGGATCTGGTTTATTTTGTGTACGATTCTGATTAACGGATGTTATTTCGACGGTCAAGATTGCTCCTGAATTAGGACTATAAGCACCTTTTTTTTTTCCACACTTTTGTCAAATCGGTTATATAGCTAAGTTTATAGAGCATTGAGCTTTTAACTGTGATAGTATAGTATTGGACTTTTATTTAATGGTCGTAGGTTCAAGCCTTGCTATAAAGAAGGAATGTTTTTATTATCATAAAGAAAAGGAAAATAGCAAATGACCTCTAGCCTGGTGGTTAAGAGAGGTGCATGCGGCCCAAGAGGTCGGGAGTTCGAGCTCCAGTGGAGACGAGTTCGCCACAAGTACCTATTGCTTCAAAAAAGAAAAAGAAAAGGAAAATAAAAGTCCAAAGTTTCATACATGCAAGTTCTTTCATACAAGCCTTTGTATTCAAGTAGTCTAAGTATCTATACGTGACTATAGGTAATCAAAGAATATCAAGCAGAATACTTACATTATACTGTCAATATACTTCTAGTACACTGGTAAGTACACCAAAGTTTCATACATGCAAGTTCTTTCATACAAGCCTTTGTATTCAAGTAGTTCGGTTAGAAGCAGATTCTTGGCCTATGTAGGAGTGTTAGAGGCAGTTTCACGGTTGTGGGATAAAGGCTGTGTCAGACAATTTTACGATTTTGGGACAAAGATCGTTTTAGGCAATTTCACGATTCTAGGACAAAGACCGTGTCATAAGTAGTTTTGCAGTTCTAGGCAAAAATTATTTTAGAGGCAGTTATGCGGTTCTGCGATAAATGTCAGAGGCAATTTCACATTTATGGAACAAAGACTTTTCAGAGACAGTTTCACGGTTCTTAGGCAAATATCATGTCAGAGGCAATTTCACAGTTCTGGGACAAAGATCCTCTCAAATGTAGTTTCACAGTTCTTGAGTAAAGATCGTGTTAGAGGCCGTTTTGCGATTATAGAGCAAAGACTGTGTCAGAGGCAATTTTGCAATTCTGGGAGAAAGACCGTGTAAAAGACAATTGTCCCAATTCTGGATGAACATTATGTCAGTGGCCGTATTTAGTTCTGGCTAAGACTTTTAATTGGTAGCTAGTTTCATGGTTCTAGCTAAAGATCATGTCGATGGGGAGAAAACTAAAGTGAGAGCTAAAGTTAATGGAGCACGGAGAATAAACATTATTCTCATGTGGTGGCTAGTAGAAGCAACAATTCGAGGCTATCTACAACTAAAGAGTAACAAACAAAATACTGACATGATACTTGCATTAATATATTGTTAGTATACTGGTAATAAGTGCACCAAAGTTTTCAGCAAGTTATGCATGTCTAAAAACTCCCACGTAGTATACTCCCAGTGACAACATTGGTCGGATCTGGTTTATTTTGTGTACGATTCTGATTAACGGATGTTATTTCGACGGTCAAGATTGCTCCTGAATTAGGACTATATTGAGGATCATTTATGAGACTTTATCCATACCCTAGGACTGATAGGCTCGAGATTTTAAGGAGATTTTGCAAGATAAAGTTCTCGAACGCCATTAAGAAAATCTAGAGAAAGAGGTTAAATGAGAGCTTGTTGGAGTTGGTAAGAAGATGATTTTGTTTTACGGTTTGTGTGTCTCATTCTTGTTAGATTTTTCTTTTTTTTGATAAAATAAAGTTATTTTTTTTCTTTTATCCTGTTGAATACGTTAAATATTACACGTTTGTTCTTGTTGGTATTTTGCATTATTATTGACTCATAACCGAAATGGTTACTGTTTGGCACTGCTTGTGTGTGGGCACAATATGTCCTTTGTGTCTTTTTATATGTTGCATGCATGTTGTTACCACCTCTATATGGAGACAAGTTAGGGGTGCAACTCGGATGTGTTGGGTCTGGCTTGAGCTCAATTCAAGTCCAATCCGATGAATCATAAGCCTAGTTCGAGCCTAAGCTCAACCCAACCTAGGGTTCAACATATGAAGTTCAAGACCGGGCCTGGAGGAAGCTCGGGTTTGGTCGGATCCATCGGATTTATCGGGCTCTAATATGATATTTAAAATAATTTTAAACAAGATTAATATTAAACACATAATAAAATAGCAATTAACCATCAATTATTACGTAAAAAATACAAACTGAAATGAGATTTAGGAGGAGTAGAAAATTTTGTTGGAAAAAAAATACTAAACATTTCATTTAAAAAGTATAAAACAATGTGTGTTGGGATGGGGGTGGGGGTTGTTGCGGGTTGTTAGGTAATCCGACACATGAACCTCAACCTAACACAATTTTTGATCGGGTTCAAATATTTTAACCCGAATTTGAATCCGAGTCCGAGTATCTTCAATCCTAACCCAACTCATTTATAGGTTTAGCCGACCGAGCTCGGATTTAGCCATTCCGAGTTGCACCCCTAAGACAAGTGTTCAAGTCATTTGTAATTTTGTTTTGTATAATATTGGGTATTAGATTTGCGTCGATGAGAAAAACAATAAAACAAGATGGGGGATATGAATTGACCAACTTAAAAAAAAATAATGGACTTTATATTATCAATTAAAAAAAAACCTTTATATTATTATTAGGGATATTTTGTAAAACCTTTCCTAAATAATGGGCTAATTTGCGAAATATCCCCTAAAGATCTCGAATTGGTAAAACCCCCTTTCCGTCAAGACGCTGTTTGATTTTGGGTGACGTGGCAATCCGTGTGTGTTAAAATAAAAGTTAGACGAAAATACCCCTGCGTACGTGGCAGGGGTCCTCCAACGGTCTTCTCTCTCTCTCTAAAGGAGGAAACACAAATTATTATATTTACAGTAAGGAGGAAACACAAATTATTATATTTACATGAAAATAACAGCATTCAAATTTGCAGGGTATTTTCGCCGCCATCGGGAAGCTCATGTTCGCCCAGATGTCCGAGCTGGTCAACGACTTCTACAACAACGGCCTCCTCTCGAACCTCTCCGGCGGCAGGAACCCGAGCCTCGACTACGGGCTCAAGGGGGCGGAGATCGCCATGGCCTCCTACTGCTCCGAGCTGCAGTACCTCGCCAACCCGGTGACCAACCACGTCCAGAGCGCGGAGCAGCACAACCAGGACGTCAACTCCCTGGGGCTCATTTCGTCCAGGAAGACGGCGGAGGCGGTGGAGATCCTGAAGCTCATGTCCGCCACCTTCCTGGTGGCGCTCTGCCAGGCCGTCGACCTCGGCCACCCGGAGGAGAACCTCAAGGGCGCGGTCAAGAGTGCGGTCGGCCAAGCGGCGAAGAGAGCGCTGGCGGCGGGCGCCAACGGAGAGCTCCACGCGGCGAGGTTCTGCGAGAATGAGCTGATCGAGGTGGTCGACAGGGAGTACGTGTTCTCCTACGTCGACGACCCATGCAGCTCCGCCTACCCGCTCATGCAGAAGCTGAGGCAGGTCCTCGTGGAGCACGCGCTCGCCAGCGGCGGCACGACGACTTCGTCGTCATCCGTCTTCCACAAGATCGTGGGGTTCGAGGAGGAGCTGAAGGCCGTGCTGCCGAAGGAGGTGGAGGCGGCGAGGCTCGGCGTCGCGAGCGGGACCGCCCCGGTCGCCAACAGGATCCGCGAGTGCAGGTCCTATCCCCTGTACCGGTTCGTGAGGGAGGAGCTCGGCGCCGAGTTCCTGACGGGGGAGGAGGTCCGGTCGCCGGGGGAGGAGTTCGACAAGGTGTTTGCTGCGATTTCTCAGGGGAAGGTGATTGATCCCCTGCTCGAGTGCTTGAGCGACTGGAACGGTGCACCCCTCCCCATATGTTAGTTAGGGAGGAAGTTATATACACTCTTAAGAGATTGTTCTGATGTAAGTCCTCCCTCCCCACCGGCGCCCCCAGCCTCACCCCGACCCCGGTGGTGGCGTACCCGCAGTTCGGGGACCAGCTGACGGACGCGAAGTTCCTGGTGGACGTGTACGGGGTCGGGGTGAGGCTGGGGGCGCCGGTGGGGAGGGAGGAGCTCGGGAGGCGCGTGGCGGAGGTGACAGCCGGTGGGAGGGCGGAGGGGATCAGGAGGAGGTGCGCGGAGCTGAGGGAGGCGGCGGCGAGGGCGGTGGCGGAGGGAGGCTCGTCGGACCGGAACGTGCAGGCTTTCGTCGATGAGATTAAGAGGAGAGCTCGTGGTGGTGGTAGAGCAGTCGTAGTAGATGAAGAATGATGCATGCTCGCAGTACTGTTACGTATAAATTCATTGTTACTTGATATTAAACATGCATTATAATACAAATTTTAAATTCTTCATTTGGATGTTTGAATGCTGTTATTTTCATGTAAATATAATAATTTGTGTTTCCTCCTTACTGTAAATATAATAATTTGTGTTTCCTCCTTTAGAGAGAGAGAAGACCGTTGGAGGACCCCTACCACGTACGCAGGGGTATTTTCGTCTAACTTTTATTTTAACACACACGGATTGCCACGTCACCCAAAATCAAACAGCGTCTTGACGGAAAGGGGGTTTTACCAATTCGAGATCTTTAGGGGGTATTTCGCAAATTAGTCCATTATTTAGGGGAGGTTTTACAAAATATCCCTTATTATTATTATTATTTTAAGCAAATATGGATATTATATTTAATTATATATAATGTAAGAGTAACATTTGAAATTTGCATTACGAGTCCCACTAAAAAATAAAGCGAAGATTGAACTTACATTTGTTTTGACTCTCTTTGAATCCTATATTACCAGGCGCATCGTGACATTGGACATGCACCTTGTGATGATAGAAGCATTGAAGCTCTCTCTACATTCTGAAAGTGATTTGAAAAGTTATAATAGTAAGGTCTCGTTTGGTTCACGGAAAGGAAATAAATTTTCTTGCATTTTTCAGGAGAATGAGAAAGTAGGATTCCTGTCACATTTTTTTTTTATTTGATAAAACAAAAAAACTACCTAGGAAAGCTGGAAAGGAAAGCAAAATATAACAATGTTCCAATAATATTCTTACCTTTTAAAATAAAAATAATATTATAAAAAATAATATTAATGATAAAATAAGTAATGACACGTGGTTATTTTTGTTATAACTTTTGTAATAAATATTGGAAAAGGAGGAAAAATCAATTCCATGGATCTTGAGTGGAACCATATTTCCACCAATTTTTTTCCTTAAAATTGATTTCCAAGTTTGTGGCTACCAAACAAAAAAAAGGAACAACTTTTTTTTTCTTGGTTCCTTAAATCCGTGAACCAAACGAGACCTAACAGTAGCTAGTGGCCAGCACTTGATTGAATATTGTAAAGCTTCTTGGTAGGAATTTTGTAGCGAGGAGTGACATCCCCATTTTCATGGTCACTTCACCAAATTCCAAAAACAATTCATTGCTCCCATCTGCATCACCCAGAAAGAAAGAAGAGAAGGAGACTTCCAATACTGATCAATGGGCCATTCTGTATTTGTCATATTCTTGTGGTGGATGAATATTACCTTCTTTCTGAAAATATTCCTTCGAAAAAAGAAAGAAATTATTCCGATGATGAAGATAAATCTTGCACTCTAAAGTACTAAAAAGGGTTATTTACACTAAATTATTCCTCAGTTTTGGATTTATAACATAGAGTATTCCTAGTTTTAAGCTAGTTACACTGACCATCCGCATGTTTTGTGTTTATTATGTAGGATACCCATACTTTAAGATAAAACTAAAAAATTATAGCACTAACTATCCCTTCTTTTAATTTTTTTTTTCTAAAAGTAGGGATGATCAGTATAATTAGTTTAAGAGTAGAAGTAATCCGTGTTATAAATTCAAAACTTAAAAATAGTTAGTGTAATTAATCCAAAAAAAGAACAAAATATAAACCTAAGCCATACATAAATGGACATAGGCTCACATTGCAGAACTGAAAGCTTTTGTGATTTGAAGACAGAAATATTCTGCAAATCTCTCTCAGTACAGATGTCAGTCTCAATAATTCTGCAAAAAATTATTGAAGGTAATTTTGGAAAGCTAAGACTAACTATTTGTACACTCTAGTACCTACTTGAAAACATATCCAACCGCAATCTAACTAACAGTGCAAAAATTCTGATTCTCGAATTCACATATTACTCAACTTTTTCATGTATATATCAGAATCACAGCACCAATGCCTTTCATAACATGATACAAATTCGATCTGTCCTATATATTTTATGCGCACTGCGAAGTACTTGTCGAATTTAAAGTTGGATAATATTAAGTATAATTTATGCTCATGAACTCAATCCTACATAAGCAGTCCTTTAGAACTACATTTCAATGTTGTAAAACCGGACCGGCGGTTGGGTCCATCCGATTTATGCCAAAAAATCAGTCCGGTTCGACTAAAATTGGGTCTTTTAAAGAGCCGTCAGTTTTTTGTGAAAATCGGGTTCAACCGGTGAACTGGCCGAACCGGTTCACAATTGAACCGACCAATTTTGTTTTTTTTTAATAGAAAAAATTGGACCATTTGTTTCTTGGTTTGATTTTGATCGACCTTATAGTTGTAAAATTAGACCAAACCAAACTAAACCCCAAGAAGTAAATATGGATATCTTACCTATTTGAACCAAATCAAACCAAGTCTATTTGAATCCCGGTTGAACCCCGATCCGACTTATATCAAAAAAATTCGGTTCGACCTGTACCAAAAAATTTCGGTTCTATCATCGGTTCGATTTTCAAAACATTGCTGCATTTGTATAATTTGCTTCTGACGCGTCTAACGAGAACAAAAAGTACTTATAGTTTGCGCCGTAAATTCTTTGCTTACTGGATTAAGCCTCCTAAAGTTTAGTATATACCAGGAAGAACCATGATGTCTGTTACTTTATAAAGGAGATAAAAATTGTTCTAAAATTCTTTCCGGACCCCTCTCATTTGCTTTACAATCAATACTTATTACTCTCATCTCACCAACATTAATTGATGCAAACATCTCCTAATATGATTAGAAGAACTTTACTATATATTCTTATCCGAACTTTGCTCGCATGACATGATCATGTCCACGTACGTATGGCTTAGCAACATCATTGTCTTCCAAGAAGATGTAACCATGACAAATTTTTGGCAGCTTTGTGTGTTCGATTATGTAAGGATAGGTTATACAACAATATCGAAAGCGTCGATATGGCACTAGGTGTCCTCTTAACTACCACTGATTACCTACACATAACTTAATTATAGTACACCTCTAATAGAAGTCCTACACTTTAACAAGATAAGTAGATCAAGAAACATACTTTGCGACATATTATACGACAATGAAACACTATAGATTAGTTGAATTATTAGATGACAGTACCACTGAATGTGTTATTATTAAACGACGAGTTGCGAATTGCTTATAAGATTTAATCAGAGTGATGTAACTTAAAATAAAATTTCAGTGACACCAGATGTTGCCCATGATGAGCAATAAGTTAATGAGAGTTCTGAAGACTGATTATGCTATGACAAATAAAGTTGATGTGGGTGTGTTTACACAGAACTAAAGTAATGTAGCATGCATTTCGAAAACTAGAGCTTTGTTTAGAGAACAAATTAATCAAGGATATAAAGATGCCTTTCTGAAAGGAAAAAAAAAATGCGACAATCTGGATATCGAAGAAAATAAATGGAGTATGACACAATCAAGAATATGCAACACTAATAAATGTCGCGAGCCAAATTATCCCCGCAGGATATCAAGTGGTTATTATCATAAACCTTGTGACAATTTTCCAATGGCTTGCCTTCCAATTACAATTATATAGTGAACAAACAGTAGGGTGGACCATTGCGTTCGGTGTTTTTTGTTGGGATTTAGAGACGTGCGTAGCGGATATTGCAGACGTCGACCACTGATATCCCACAACACAAAAAGATAACAACCGTGTTTACTCCATAGCTCTCAATCATACTCCATGTTCGTCGTCCTGCGACAAAGTTTGTATTCCCCATTGTCATCGACCTCAAATCTCCTTGGCTTCTCCACATCCCCTGTAGTCTCTAGTTTCTTGATCATCATGTCGATGCTAATTGTCACACGTAGCATATTACAAATCAGTGGGATCTTCTCGAGATCTATAAGTCGACCAAGACCGAAGTTCCTAACCATCAACCTCACCGCGAGTCTCGGTTGTGTGTTCCTGACTTCCTTCTTCTATATGAACAAGCTATATTTCAGTAAATCTTTCCCTCCCTGGGCTTGTGGGCAAGCGAGCAGTACAGTTCCCATGAGATTCAAGATATTGACTGTCCACCATCGATGGTTGACATGAAAGCTCTCCCATGGATCGGCATCCTTGAGAATAGTGAGTCCATCTGGGATGCATACCATCGAAGGCCTACAAATACCCCTAAACTGTGCAGACATAGATATATTTGTATATCTTTAGTCGCCTGCATCCCCTCATATCCTTTTCGCCTTTGAACTGCAGATATCGACGTCACTCAAATAGGCTTGGGCACCCGTTCTGACGCAAATTTTAGATCCGTGAAACAACCACCACTATGTCACTTCCCATTTCCGGAATACGTAAATTTTTAATTTTTCCTGTATATGGTATCCGGCACCTGTATCTTGATTGTATGTATCATATGTTTGTAACTGGCCATGGCATGGAACAGTATCTCGTCGCGGATTAGTGTGCCACCCCTTGTCCTTGTTTGGTTGTAGGCGTGGTTCACTATTTCGATGATAGGATTTCTGAACCGTGTTGTGGTTAGGATTTTATTTATTTAATTAATTTAATTAGTTGTATCATGTAGCAATTAACATGTTATTAGTCACATGGTTAAGAGCATGCTTGAGATTAGGATTTTCTTTGAGTTAACCCAACCCCTATATATATTCTCTTCCTCACTCTCTCTCCTCATTCACTCTTTTCATTTCTTTTCCTCCCAACCAATAGGCAAGTACATCTTGCACCAAATGGAGAGATTCTTGCATTTTTTATTTCTTGATTTTTCTTTGATATGATTTGTCTATATTGTTCTTCTCATCGTCCTCTACAAGTTTAGTACTTAGCATTTTTGATTTCCATGGCTCAATTCATGTAGATCTAAGTTTATGTCATTTTCGTTTTTCTTGGGTTTGATCTAGTAAACCTTGTTATTTTTAAGTTTTGATGGTTTCATGTTGTAGAGAATTTCGTTCTACCCCAGTTTGACCTATGGAAGTCTGGATTCTGACCTTGGATGGAGGAGTTATGAAGCTTTGAAGCCATGGCTTTCTATAGTTTTTTCTCGAAAAATGGAGAAGAAGAACAGTACTTGACCGCATGAACTTCCATGCGGCAAGTTTTCCTGGCCGTATGACTTGATAGCTTTCAGCCTCATGGGCCATGGTTCCAGTACCTAGCCGCATAAGACTTTATCCCTAGCCACATGAACTTAATTTCTTTCGGCCACATAAGCAGTCTGGCCGCATAAGCAGTTCCAGCCGCATAAACAGTCTGGCCGTATAAGCAGTCTGGCCGCATAAGCAGTTCCAACCGCATAAGCAGTCTGGCCGCATGAGCATTTCTAGCCACATGAGATCGTGCCGCATAGCGCACACTGTCACGACCCGCACCCACTGTGAGGGTACGAGCGCGTAACAACTGTTGGCCCATTCCATGGTCACACCCGATTTCGATAATCAACATACACTTTAGTCAATACACAAAATATAGGAAATGCTGCTAATCATTTCAGGATTCATGAAATCATATTCAACGGACGATGTACCGCATCAATCAAAGCGTCGATATCATCAAATCTTCAGAAGACTCATTTCTCATTTTATTCTGTATTTTATATTTTATTGAGTCTATAATTTATTCTGTAAAATCAATTGTGGTAATACTGGCTTAGGGTTAAAACTGTCCACATTCCAAAAGCCTACCTATTTACCATTCGTATTTTCGTTTAAAAATATTTCAAAAATATATTTCAAAAATAGTCTTTCAAAATGATTTTACAAATAACCAAAAACAAATTTGAAAACTGTTTTTGCAAATGATTTTCAAATATCTCCTGACAGAACTCGTAACCGAGTTCGGCCCGAGTTCGGTCCGAACTCTGACCGAGTTCGGTCAAAAGTTATTCAAACTTCTGTTGCCTCCAAATCAGCGAGCAACGTCTCTTTGCGAGATATTTGCATCCGAACTCTGTCCGAGTTCTGCCCGAGTTCGGTTGGAGAAAACACCTATAAATAGAGAAGAACTTTTCATTTCAAATCATCAATTCATTCTTCATTCTCTCTTCTCTACTACTCAAGTGTTTTCAAACGATCTAAGATTTTCAAATCTCACCTATACATCTCTTAGCCAAAAGCCAGTACTATCAGAGTTGATTTAGAGTCTTTTGGTTACTCAAGAGTTGTAAAGAGGCCGTTCCAAGTTTCAACAACTTTTCCTGTTGTGGAGCTGGTCGTGCGCTCGTCACCAAGCACGGTGTGTGTTGTGGAGCTAGTTGTGCGCTCGTCACCAAGCATGGTGTTGTAAGAGACTGCAAGCTCTCAGTTAAAGCTTGTGCCATAGTGGATTAACATCGAGCAAGAGTACTCGAGACTGGATTAGTCCTCTCAGAGGGATACCAGTATATATCGCCGTGTCACTGAGTTTGAATTCTCTATCTCTATTTACTGTCTCATATATCTGCCATAGTTTAAATTTTTAATTGGTGATTATATTCCGCTGCACACACGCACTCTATTCACCCCCCCTCTAGAGGTGCTCAACGGTCCTACAATTGGTATCAGAGCAGGTTATATTCTTATATAACATACCTTAGAGAGTATATATGGCAGCCGTGAAATCTATATTCAACGGTGAAGGGCAATCCACAAATAGACCTCCCCTATTTGATGGAACAAATTACACATACTGGAAAACACGGATGACTTTCTTTCTAAAGTCTCTCGACTTTGATCTATGGTCAATAGTCATTGATGGTTATAAGAAACCAGCCCCAACAGTGGTTGAAGGCCAGCTGGTTGAAAAGACCCATGATAAGTACACTGAAGCTGAAAAGGCTAAAGCTAGCCTTGATGCTCGTGCCATCAATGCACTATTCTGTGCAATTGACAAAATCGAGTTCAACAGAGTTTCAACCTGTAAGACGTTTCACGAAATTTGGAAACTCCTTGAGGTAACCCATGAAGGGACTTCCCAAGTAAAGGAATCCAAAATTAGTAGACTGACACAGGAGTATGAATCTTTTAAGATGAAACCCGGTGAGTCAATTACACAGATGTTTACTCGTTTCCTTGATATAACTAATCCTCTACAATCTCTTGGTAAGGATTACAGTGATCACGAGAAGATCAGGAAAGTGCTGCGGACTCTAACAAAGAACTGGAATCCAAAAGCCACAGCAATCATTGAAGGAAACGAGCTCACCACTATGACTCTGAAAACACTGATGGGCAAACTCATGACCCATGAACTCGACTTGCAAGAATTTGAAGAAGCAACACCAAAGGAGAAAACTCTTGCCTTCAAAGCTCAAGCAAGAAAATCAACATACAACGATTCCGATGAAGAATCGTCAAGTGGTGATGAACGAGCCCTACTTGTGAAGAACTTCAAGAAATATCTAAAGTTCACAAGCAGAAAGAAGAAAGACATCCAAGAAAGCAACGAAGATGAAACTATATGCTTTGGATGCAAGAAATCAGGGCATATGAAGAAGGACTATCCAACCACCAAGAAAAGCAGTCCATACGATAGATCAAGATCAAGCAGAAAAGCTACATCTGGTCGAAAGTATGCGAACACAAGCATCTGGCACGAAAGCGATGCCAGTGACTCAGAAGAAGAAGACAGACCCTGCAGCAATGCAAATGTTTGTCTCATGGCATTTGAAAAGGTATCATCTAACCCTTTGTTTGATGATTTTACTTTCGATGAACTAGAGAACGCCTTTAGCGAACTACTTGAAGATCACAAAATCGTGCTCGACAAGTATAAGCAATCTCAAAAAGAGATTAAGGCACACACAACCGAGATAGCTAGACTGTCTAATCTAATTGAAGATATTAAAGAGACATCTACTACCGGTAATACGGAAGAGATAGCCAAACTTAAGGCAGACTATCATGAGGCTATCCTCAATATTGAAAAGAAAGAAAGGGACTATGTCAAAGTACAAAAGCTTTATGACATAGAGAAGAAGATGCACCTAGTAACTGAACAAAGACTCCTTGATATGACTGCTAGATACGAAGAGTCTATTGCGATTTCTAAAAAGTTAGAAATCAAGTTAGGCAAACAGGCAATACCTGTGACACAGCCTAAGGTTAGTCCTAATGCGAAGCATACACCTAGAAGGACTAAACACAAAAAAGCACAGAAGAAATACGAACACCATCATGCTTTCACTTACAGGTTCTCCAAACAAAACAATCTTGTAAATACAGTTTCTACCACTAAACTGACTTGCACATATTGTGGTACGCACGGTCACATATCACAATATTGTCTTGCAAGAAAGCTTGTTGACAACCATACTTTAGTCTGGAGACCTAAAGCTAATATGTATGGACCCTTCAGAAAATGGGTACCAAAGGATTCATCTACTTGTCTTGTAGGTGGACCCTCAACCCTCTCATGTTAAAAGCAAATGGATTCTCGATAGCGGATGTTCGCGACACATGACTGGTGATGCATCCTTATTCGCTACGCTATCGATGAAGAAAGAAGGATACGTCTCCTTCGGAAACAACTTGAGAGGTGATATAATAGGTAATGGTACTGTAGGTATTTTTCCTTATCCAATAATAAAGGATGTTTGTCTAGTAACTGAATTGAAACATAACCTATTGAGCATAAGTCATTTTGCAGATAATGGTTATGGTATCAATTTTGTGAAAGATAAATGTACCATATATGATATGTCATCTGGTGATCCCGTATATAAAGGGATTAGAGAAGACAATATTTATGTTTTCTTTTTAGAGAATACTAATAATACAGAAAGATGCCTAGTAGCCAATCAAGATGAAAGCTGGCTATGGCACATGAGACTAGGACATGCAAACATGGATACTATCTCACGTCTGAATACAAAGAAGTTGGTAAAAGGACTCCCTGAAATTCCATTCAAGAGAGATATGGTATGTGCAGACTGTGAAAAGAACAAAGCACATAGGTCTACTTTTAAATCCATCAACGCTGTAAGTACTTCGAGACCTTTGCAGTTGATTCATATGGATTTATTTGGTCCTAGTAGAGTCGCTAGTCTTGGCGGTAAGCTCTATGCTTTTGTTATTGTTGATAATTTCTCTCGATTTACTTGGGTTTACTTTTTATCAAACAAAAGTGATGCTATTTTTGAATTTCAGATATTTTGTAAAAAGGTACAAAACGAAAAAGGCTTCATGATTACTCGTATCTGAAGTGATTATGGTGGCGAATTCAAAAATTCTGACTTCAAAAAGTTTTGTGATGATAGTGGATATTACCACGAATTTTCTTGTCCTAGAACTCCCCAACAGAATGGTGTTGTAGAGCGGAAGAACCGTACTCTAAGCGAAATGGCTAGAGTCATGCTGAATCAGTATAATCTTCCTAAATACTTTTGGGCAGAAGCTGTTAGTACAGCCTGTCATGTTTTAAACAGGATGTTAATTCGACCAATCTCGAAGAAAATACCATATGAGCTTTGGTTTGGAAGAATTCCAAACATTTCTTATTTTAAAGTTTTTGGTTGTCGCTGTTTTATCCTGAACACCAAGGATAACTTGGGAAAGTTCGACTCCAAAGCAGATGACGGAATATTTCTCGGATATGCTGCTAAGAGTAAGGGATATAGAATTTTTAATAAAAGATCTATGATTGTTGAAAAAAGTATTAATGTTACTTTTGATGAGTTGAATAGTCACAGATCTAGCGATAGTGATGATGAAGATGCACCTAAAAAGACTAAGAAGAGTTCTGAGAAAGATCTGACCCAAGAGGCAAGGACTGATAAAAGTTCCGAAGATGCAGGAACTGAGAAAAGCCTTGTGAAGGATATGGCCCAAAGATTTGAATCATTGAGATTCAAGCCAGATCATCCAAAAACTCTCATTATAGGTGATGTATCCAAAGATGTGAGTACACGTTCATCTCTTAAAGATTCTGAATTAGCAGCAAATGTAGCATTTATTTCACAAATAGAACCTAAGAACGTAGAAGAGGCTTTTTCTGATGAGTTTTGGATTTCTGCCATGCAAGAGGAACTTAATTAATTTGAGAGAAACCAAGTTTGGGAACTTGTTCCTAAACCAATTGGTCAATCGATAATTGGTACCAAATGGGTGTTCCGAAATAAACTCAGTGAAGATGGACAAGTTCTACGCAATAAAGCACGTCTAGTTGCACAAGGTTATAATCAAGAAGAAGGAATTGATTATGATGAGACCTATGCTCTTGTTGCTAGACTAGAAGCCATCCGCATGTTTTGCGCATTTGTATGTTTTAATAATTTTAAACTTTTTCAAATGGACGTGAAAAGAGCATTTTTAAATAGATTTTTGAAAGAAGAGGTTTTTGTGAAACAACCCCCTGGTTTTGAAGATTTTCAAAAATCTGATCACGTCTTCAAGCTTAAGAAAGTACTTTATGGACTCAAACAAGCACCTCGTGCTTGGTATGAACGCCTAAGTGCCTTCTTACTTGATAATGGATTTTCGAAAGGAAAGATTGATACTACTTTATTTATAAAATCCATGAATGATGATATACTTCTAGTGCAAATCTATGTAGATGACATTATATTTGGTTCTACTAATGAAAAACTCTGTCAAGATTTTGCCAAGTGTATGCAGAGTGAATTTGAGATGAGTATGATGGGAGAGCTGAACTTCTTCCTAGGACTGCAAATCAAACAACACTCGATCGGAACATTCATCAACCAAGCTAAGTACACGAAGGACATACTGAAAAAGTACAACTTCGAGAATGTAAAGCCAATCGGGACGCCTATGGCTACATCTACAAAGCTTGATGCTGATAAAAGTGGCAAACCTGTCGATCAGCGTAAGTATCGAGGTATGATTGGTAGTTTATTATATTTAACTGCTAGTCGCCCTGATATTATGTTTAGCATTTGCATATGTGCACGTTATCAGGCAAACCCTAAGGAATCACATCTTAGTGCCGTTAAGCGTATCTTCAGATACCTTAAAGGAACTTCTACAGTTGGCTTATGGTATCCTAAAACCAAATCCTTTGACCTTATAGGTTACTCGGATGCGGATTTTGCTGGATGCAAAGTGGACCGTAAAAGTACCAGTGGCACATGTCAATTCTTAGGAAAGGCCTTAGTCTCTTGGTTTAGCAAGAAACAAAAATTCAGTAGCATTATCAACAACTGAGACTGAGTATATCGCCGCAGGATGTTGTTGTGCTCAGATTTTGTGGATGAAGCAAACCTTAGAGGACTATAATCTGCACTACACAAATGTTCCTATTTATTGTGACAACACTAGTGCAATAAATCTGACTAAGAATCCTGTTTGTCATTCACGCACAAAACACATAGAAATTAGACATCATTTTCTTCGTGATCATCAACAATACGGGAATATTTGCCTAGAATTTATTGACACTGATCATCAACTAGCAGATATATTCACTAAACCATTGGCTGAAGACCGTTTTAACATTTTGAGGCGTGAGCTCGGTATTCTTGAATTCTCGGACTCATAGTGCATATGGTAATTAAAATTGAATTTATGACTTGATATTTTATTTAACAAAAATTATTTTTGGGTACAAACTTAAAAAGGGTATGTCTGTCACCACGGCTACGGTCGAAGCGAAGCGGTATTTAAGAGTTCCCCGGTGAACCTCCGTTAGCTGGGATAACCCCTACAGTTAACCCAGAAATAACAATCGTTATTTAATAAAACAGTCAAAGTTATTAAATTTCACTTTTAAACTTACCAGACTGTACTGTTTATCTCGGGAATGCAAGTGGCCGAACTCGGCCCGAACTCTGATCGAGTTCAGACCGAATTCAGACCGAGTTCGGTCGGCGTTGTGGTAACTTCCAGAACCTAACAGCCGGCCCTAGTGCCTATAAAATCCAACTTTCCTTCCACTTTTTCTTCACAATAAAATGTGGAAAGCCTTCCTCTCCTCCTAGAAGTCTCTCCTCCTCCATCTTAGCAAGGGTTTGACGAGTTCCAGTGGGCGGTCATCTTCCTTCTCCTTCCTTTTTTTTCAAAGGTATTTTCTCTCTATTTTCTCATGGCCCCCAAGCGTCAAAGAGGAAACACTTCCCAAGGTGCCTCCTCTTCTTCTGAATACACCCCTGCTAGTCTATTCAGTCCAGCACGACCTAGAGATCCCGATGAGTACGATTCTACTTTGTTCCCCGACAAAGACTTTTTGGATCTCTGGTTCGACTCTTTCTCTGGTCGTCGTATTTGCTCTGGAGCTTTCGTTAATTTTACTATTTTCTTTGAATATGCTCCAATTTTTGACAAACCTGGATACCGCAATTTCTTCGAGGTCCAAGAGAGCATTTATGACAATGCCGTCCGTATGTTTTACTGCAATCTGCAGGTAAAACCAAACGACAATTTCTATTCTTGCATTGCTGGGCAAGAATTGGAATTTAGCGCCACCGACATCAGCGAATTCTTTCATATTCCTGATCTTGGTGATGCATTAGTTGACATCTACCACATTCAGTTCCCTGCTGAGGTCACTCTTGCTTCCTTTAGGGAATTAATCTGTCAACCTAACCCTCCTCCCCGGAGAATTTTTGCCAAACATCTGAACCAAACATTCTATGAGCTTCATCGTATGATATTTTCTGTTCTTCTTTCGAAGAAAGGCTTTACTGATGAAGTTACCTTTTTGGAACTATCTGCTCTATATCACATCCACTTTGGCATCCCATTCTCCGTTCCCAAAACTATGATGTCCTGGATGCTTAACTGCAAAAATGCAGGTAGGAATCTAGTATATCCTATGCACCTTGCTTCTATCTTTCGATGTTTCGAGATTGATCTTAAGACGTGTGCCATCTCCTCTCCTCCTGTTGAGCTGACTCGATCTCGTCGATTTCCTGCACCACCTCTGCCTCCTGGAGCTGATCCTGCTCCAGCTGCTGATGCTGAGGTCCCTCCGGCTGATGCTCCTCCTGCTCCGGCCCATGCCCCAGGATTCGATCAGACTTTCTACCAGCGCTTCGATGACTTTGTTGCTGTCTCTACGCAACGTCATCAGGACTCAGAGTTCCGGCACATTTCTCAGGCCCAGGTACTGAGAAATAGTATTGCTGACCTCCACTATAGCCTGGCTCAGGATTCAGTTCATCCACTCACCATCTTACCTCACCCTACTTTTTCGGGTCCTCGATTTACTGATGAGGTTACCTTTCAGTATTTCGACCCGACTACAGCCTACTTCCCTCATGATCCTCCCGGTGCGGACGACCCTACGATGTGACGTTGATTCAGCTATGGGCTAGTGGATATTGATTTGATTAGTTGATGCAGTTGATGTAGTAGTTCTTTTTATTATTTTTTATGTCTAAACTGATTAGTTAGACATTATCAGTTGTACTTTTGGATTTCTAGTGGAAACTTCTATGTTATTTCCGTTTATTATGAGCTGGTTTATTCTATATCATTTGTTTCCATATATGTCTATGCTGGGATTATTTTTTTTTTTGCTTCACTTTGTCTTGTGTTTGTCTATTGTTGGCTTCACGATTTACGGGGGAGCCTATTCATTTTACTACTTGACAAAGGGGGAGAAAAAGAGTATACCAAAGCGCATATACAATCCAAATCCAAAATACAAACTCTCAATTTTGTTTCAGGTACTTTGTATTTTGTTTTATTTGATATAAATATATTTTGGTATAGACTCAAGTTTGTCAATTATCAAAATGGGGGAGATTGTTGGCCCATTCCATGGTCACATCCGATTTCGATAATCAACATACACTTTAGTCAATACACAAAATATAGGAAATGCTGCTAATCATTTCAGGATTCATGAAATCATATTCAACGGAAGATGTACCGCATCAATCAAAGCGTCAATATCATCAAATATTCAGAAGACTCATTTCTTATTTTATTCTGTATTTTATATTTTATTGAGTCTAGGATTTATTCTGTAAAATCAATTGTGGTAATACTGGCTTAGGGTTAAAATTGTCCACATTCCAAAAGCCTACCTATTTACCATTTGTATTTTCGTTTACAAATATTTCAAAAATATATTTCGAAAATAGTCTTTCAAAATGATTTTACAAATAACCAAAAATAAATTTGAAAACTGTTTTTGCAAATGATTTTCAAATATCTCCTGACAGAACTCGTAACCGAGTTCGGCCCGAGTTCGGTCCGAACTCTGACCGAGTTCGGTCAAAAGTTATTCAAACTTCTGTTGCCTCCAAATCAGCGAGAAACGTCTCTTTGCGAGATATTTGCATCCGAACTCTGTCCGAGTTCTGCCCGAGTTCGGTTGGAGAAAACACCTTTAAATAGAGAAGAACTTTTCATTTCAAATCATCAATTCATTCTTCATTCTCTCTTCTCTACTACTCAAGTGTTTTCAAACGATCTAAGATTTTCAAATCTCACCTATACATCTCTTAGCCAAAAGCCAGTACTATCAGAGTTGATTTAAAGTCTTTTGGTTACTCAAGAGTTGTAAAGAGGCCGTTCCAAGTTTCAACAACTTTTCCTGTTGTGGAGCTGGTCGTGCGCTCGTCACCAAGCACGGTGTGTGTTGTGGAGCTGGTCGTGCGCTCGTCACCAAGCACGGTGTTGTAAGAGACTGCAAGCTCTCAGTTAAAGCTTGTGCCATAGTGGATTAACATCGAACAAGAGTACTCGAGACTGGATTAGTCCTCTCAGAGGGATACCAGTATATATCGCCGTGTCACTGAGTTTGAATTCTCTATCTCTATTTACTGTCTCATATATATCTGCCATAGTTTAAATTTTTAATTGGTGATTATATTCCGCTGCACACACGCACTCTATTCACCCCTCTAGAGGTGCTCAACGGTCCTACAACAACGTCCAGCCTACGCCGCAGTGTCGGCGGTAGAACGCTGTCGTATGTTACTATCTAATCAACAACTCACGCAATTATATAATGTACTTGTCAAACCTCAACTCTGAACGGAGGACAAGTATAGATATAATGAATCTCAATCACAGTCTAAGAACGATAAGATATCACAGAAGATTAAAACTAAGACTAAACGACAACATTTATAAACTACTAAATAATATCAACTCAAACAAACTCAAATACAAACTCGTATCTCAAGTTATTACAATACAAGTTCTAAAAGATGAAACTAAACCAAGTCTACTAGCTAGTCTCCCGATCACTCCTGAGAGTCGGGACCATAGGTAGCTAACCCATCTCCTGCTCCAGGGCAAGTAGGGCAATGTCCTCAGGGCAGTCATCTGTAATATTTTCAACAGGTCCAGTCAGGACAGGAACGAGTACAACTCATCAAGAAAACCCAAGTAAATGACAGGGAACTATAAAACAGTTATAGACAGTTTTATTGATGAATATGGCAGTTTATATACAGGTGATGGTATGGAGAACAGATAAGATACAAGGAAAGTAAGTAACTAAAACAAGAGAAGAATGATGGCAATGAAGACTGTAATATAAATCTAGCTGAACTAAGGTAACAGAATAAGTCCAGAAAGTAATTGCAAAACAAGTGTAAAACTATTATAAATCCAGTACGGGATGAATCTAAAATAATATGAATCCAGTACCAGATGATTCTAGGTAGTGATCAAGAATCCAGGTGAGTCCAGCTAATCTAATAGTGTGTTTTAAAATACCGAGATCGACATGTAAACAGCTGTGGATAATCAGGCACATCTCTCACTGATCAGGCGAGAGATGGCTATGCTTCCAGTAGATTCCAGTTGGAGATTCCAGATTTGGGATATGTCTACATGTCTTACTCAATATTTTCCCGCCCCGCAAAACAAATGAATCCAGAATTCGACACGAGAATCGAGGTGAGTCCAGCCAAAATATGATGATTCCAATAATAGATTCCGGAATGATTCCAGTAATAGATTCCGGAATGATTCCAGTGATTCCAGTAATAGAGGCCAGATAAGTAAGGTATGTGTGTTGCATACATGAATCCAGAAATATCCCCATACTTGTTGTAACAGAGAATCACATAAAACTAAATAGAACTGAAATACAGTAACTGGCAATTAAATGAGAGAACTATCAGAGAATGTACTCGCCTGCTACTCTGAAAAGAGTAGTGTAATATCAGATGCCTGCACTGAAGTCACAATGTCCTAAATAGAGTAATATGGGTTATGACATGTTCAATATAAGGAAAATAAAAGCTACAATACAAACTATATGATTTCTAGGTCAAACTAGGTCAAAGTCAGCTCTAAGTCAAACCTGGTCAACTGTCTAAGCCAAACTAGGTCCAAGTCAAAGTTGGTCAACTCTGGGTCAATTCAAGTCAATATTTAGGGTTTGGGCTTCTAGGTATCAAACCAAATCAATCTAAATTAGACTCAACTACAAGCCACCATACGAATTTAGCTAACTTACCCCATATACATATAATATAAACATATACATCCTAGTTGTATATCTACAAGTTAAATACATGAATACAACTATATGTATCTATCCAAATTCTACATCTAACTTTATAACTCATAACCCTATAGGGTATATATCAACCCTCTACTACTTGGCATTTTCTACATACTATGAATATACCTAAGATATAGGATAACCTTGGTATCCATGAACACCATCTACTAACATAGCCATTGCCTACATTTACCTCCTAAACTCATATCACCCTCACAACATCTAATACATATATAAGGCTAAATAAATATGTGAATGACTGAACATGTGGTTTAGTAATGTGTGTGAGCTTGTGTTTGCAATGAGTGTAGTGACATGAATAGATAGGGGAAGGCAATGTGCATACAAGGGAAGTACAGGGAAATATGTGTGCATAAACTCAGTTCTCAGGAATTTATTGAAGTGCCAATTTGTGTATATTAGTTCATTCATGAAAATCTATTTCAAAATCCTATCACCCAACCTCCAACACAAATCACAAAATACCCTTAACTCAGAAATTTATATCAAATCCTAATTATCCTTACAACAGTGAAGGGAACATTACTGTGTGTGTCCTGTGACAGTCTAGTTTAGGTTGTGTGTGTGTGTGTGTGGATGAGACATGTAGCTATAGGGTGTCACTATTGTGTGTGCATTGGTGGGTAAACTGTGTGTAGGAATTCTGGAATCAGTGACAGTGTCATGGACATTGGGTGTGTGTGCATTTGGCTAGGGTGTGTCTGTAGGCAATATGAAGAGTGTCCATGTGTCGAGACACAAAGTGCATCTCAGGTTTTACAACAGCCTAACAGGCAGTGACAGGTTATACATGTGAACATAGCAGGTTATACATGGTTGGATAATCCCTGAAGCTCAGGAAGTCTTGCATACATGTGAACATAGCAGGTTATACATTGAACATTTGAAATCTAAATCAATAGATAATCACTAAACCTCAATAACTTCCTAGCCTGCCCATGGCCAGGAAGGACCCCCAAGCTCTTCTCAGGCCAAGTGGCTTAAGGCCACTGCCCCAAATCAATACATATAATCAGTTAGCTAACCTGAAACTTATGAGTGATAGTGTATAAACACAGACAATAACCAGGTTTGAGTCCCAACACATTCGAAAATCCTATTTCAACACAACCATAAATCCTAGTACAAACCAATTTTCAGATTTCAGGAATAAAATAATATGTAATTGTGTGTAACAGGGGTAAACCAATATGTTCTCAGAAAATTTGTGAAGTGACAGGAACCACTATGTATCAGTTCAGAAATTACCCTACATCTCTGTTCAATAGGAAACAGTGCTTGAATGTGTGTACATGAGTGAAGGGGATCATCACAGGTTCCAAGTCTCAGATTTTGGCATGTGTGATGTGTATATGTGTGTAGGCTGACAGTGAATAGGTAGTGTGGGTATGTGTGAGTTCTCATGTGTCAAATAGGAAACAGAGAATGGGTTTCAGATTTAAGTAGTAGTTCATGCACCATTGAAACTAAAATGTCCAATCCAACTCGCATCTTATGAAGCCCAGCCATGAATTACATATAACATCATCAATTTAACCTAGTGTAACATTTAATTGCATTTGGGAAAATACAAATTAACCATTCGAAAACCTGAATAGCACACTGATACTGAACCAGTATCAGTGCATATTCAAAAATAATTTCACATCGAAAAATAATTAAAACTCCAAATTTGAAATATGACAGGTGTGTACAGTCATATGGACATGTCCCTTGTGTCCAGGAAGAGTCTCTTGTGTCCAGAAATTGGGACACGTTGTGTCCAAACGAACATTCATATTTTCAGAAAACTGGAAAAGTACTCATCGTGCAGCCATGTCGAGCCTTCATGGGCTCGACACAGTGCTCGAGGCACCACGTGCTCTTGCACTCATGTCGAGGGGACATAGGGCTAGGGACTGAGCACCCTGCTCTGTGTCCAAGTGTTGACGTGTTGTGTTAAACAAAACGTATTAGGGAAGAAAACCCAGTGTCACAGTGACAGTGAGTGACCAGTGCGCGAGGGTTTTCTCTGGATTTACTCGACAAAATCCTACAAAACTTGGTCAGCCCCTTGTCAGTCAATAGAACCATGTCTCCACCAAGTTTCAACCCTTCCCGTGTCGTATCGTGTCCGCTAGGACACTCGTGCAGCAGGACAGCCGCACGAGGCCAGTGCACAGTGTCGTACACGACTTGCGTGTCCATTTTGGACACTAAAAGCGCACAAAAACCAACTCAGTCCTTAACAATATTAATGTACACATCAAGAGCTTCAAAATCATGTAATTAGTTTAGCAAAAATCGAAAATAAAATCCTTAGAGGCATTTCATCGAACACCTAACATACACTACGACACGTGTCCGATACGGACACCAAACGGACACGAAATTCACCCAAATTTTAGGGACACCTAGGGGACTCCTAGATCTAGCCCTACATGCAAAAAAAACTAAAATTTAAATCAATTTAAAGGGTTTTACCTATAGGTGCAAATTGTAAGAAAAGCTCCAAATGGGGGGTGTTCCTCTTGATGGCCAAATGCTCCAATTGAGCCCAAAACTGAGATTATCCTCCAAAAATATTAAATATATAAAAATTAGAACCTAATGCAAAAGACTAGGATGAAAAAGGAGATCAAATGAATAAATGGAAATTTTTGGAAGGGGGAAGAATACCTCTCTTTTCTCCAAGTGTTGGAATGATAAAAAGAGGCAAGCCCTAATGAATAAGTGTTTAAATAGGGTGGAGATCCCTATGTAGCTGTTCATAGGTTCAATAATTAGGGTTAGGGTTCACTAAATGGCCTATGGGCTTAAGTCATGATCAATTAACTAATTAAGCCATAAGTCATTTCATGAAACCACAAGCCATGACTAAAATTCACTAAACCAAATCTTCTCATTCTAAAACTATTCTCTAATGACTAAAATAGGTTAACTCAAGTTAGACTAGGGTCACCATGGCTAGGGTTAGCTTCTAGGCTAGTCCACTAGGTCTCAACAAGTCAAAGTCAAACTAGAATTCACCAATTCAACAAATCATCAAATAATTCAAATAAGTCAAAATGACCAAATTACCCCTAGGCTAAAAATGAAAATTAAATATCCTAATGACATGGTTAGGCTCTAGGTCATGCAGTCTCTCAGGTTTCACTAGCAGTACATCAAAATTACAAGTCATGACTTAAACTAATTCTTAAATAGTTTAAAAATTATTAAAAATCACTAAAAATCATAATATGAATCAAATATCAATAAATAATGATTATAATTACAAAATTTCAAAATTACCCTCATCTGGAAAACTGGGTGTTACACACACTACAACAAAAAGACCTATTAATGACGCTCGACAAGGAGTTTTAATGACGACTGATACATAAGCGTTATTAAAGTTGAAAAATACCTTTTTTATGACGATTTTGGCTAATTCTGGGTTTTTTATAACGTTTATAAAACAAAATATTATTAATATTTTAGAGCGGTGGCAAACTTGTAATTCCTTCACTGTATAAAAGCTCAGTGGGAGAGAGAAAATTTATTTCTCATCCATTTTCTAACCGAGCAGCATCTCTCCTCCTCAAACCTCTTCTCCCCCAATTTTCAACCCTAACCTTAATTACTCCGGCGATGGGCTCGACTACGCAGCAATCCTTCGGCGACTGAGCTATCGGTGCAGAGCCACCACTTCGGCAGCGTTCTCCTTTCTTTCCTCCAACTCCAAAACCCTAACCCTAGAGCCCGTTCTCTTCAAAATTAGGGCTAGGGTTTTTAATTTCTTCTTCCTCCCGACAAAAAAATCGGGAGCGGGTTCGTGACGTTCCTCTCCGGTGTGGTCTGATCCCGTTTTGGTAAGGAATTTTTTCTGTTTTGCCTATCTTGTGCTCGATATTATGTCTGAGCCAGTCCTTTTATAAATTATATATAAAACATGATACATTATTTATTTATGAAATTACTTACAACTTCCTTATAATTATAGATTATCGGTTTAACAAATTATTGTAGCATAATCATTTTTGGATCATTCAATAATTTGTAAAAAAATAGAAAGAAAAAAACATAATCACTCTATGATAATTTTGTAGGAATCGTTCGAGAGGGTCATAGGGAAATTCCCAGGAGAGGTTGATATCGAATCAGGGCATGGGTTTCGTCCTTCCAGAGAGATGTCAATGGATCACTTCTTCAGACAAGTAACTCTTCTATATTTAAAGATGTTTAAATATCAAAATTTGATGTCTTTTAAGTTTCAATAATTGAAGAGCTGTCTTTTTTTTAAAATATTTATAATGATGATTTTTTTTGTAAATTAATTATGTTCCATAAAAATATATAATAATGAGAATGATATTTAAGGCTTTGTTGCAAATAATAGTTAGTAAACTTTAAGTTGGGACAAAAAATTTCCTTTCTATATTGAACCTTGTAATGTGTCAAAGAAAAATCTTGAACCCTATGAAAAAACATTAAATAGCATTGCTTGTTTTCTTTTTCTTTTCTTTTCTTTTCTTTTTTTGACCATTGGGTATATAACTTCAAATTCCAATTTTCAATTTCAGATTGGAGAAATAGAGAAGCAAATTCAGAAAATAACTGAATACTTATATAAGCTTCAGGTAAGAATACCATTTTATATTGTTGTCAACTTGGTACAATTTAAAATTTTATTTTATGCATGTTCTAGATTTTTTTTATGTTGTGACATGTTTGGTGAGGATCAATCTATGGTAGCGGTTAAATTAGGTGTTATTGTTTTAAAGCTTAGTACAGAGAAACTACCATATGGTCCATAAGAAGGAAATAAAATTAAATTAAATTAAATTAAATTTTTCTCTCTTTTCTTTAAGGTTGATTAAAGGGCAATTGTACACAGAGTGAAAGGGAGGTAGCTCTAATATTACTAGAAAAATTTGTTTCAACTAATTCATATTGCATGGTGATGCGGTTGAATTTATATTTCATACACTGGTAGTAGAGTCTCCACCGGAACTACGAACGGCTGCCAGCCTACTTCCATTCCTCTTTTTTTATTTTCTTTTACTAGGGCCTTAAATGTTAACAGAGAATTTTAGGTAAACTTGATCCATGCTTCCATATTGTGCGAGCAATGTAGGTAAACTTGTGTTCTCACATATATAGTTTCCTAGAGTAACAATATTGTTCAAAGAATTATTGTGACAGTACTATGCTTTATTCATGGTTTCTTCTTGTGTTTGATATATTCTGGAATAAAGAAAATGGTGTCTTACCTAACCTTAGAATTTTCTATTTCAGTTTAATGTGTTTCCTCTTTATTGCACAGTTAGATGCCAAAGAAATTTAAAATAACCATTGCATAATAACCTTTATGGTTTTCTTTTCTTATTACCACCCTGAAGATATTTTCCTATTTTGCAGGATCCAAAACTATAGGATATTGATACAGACGCGATACAAATATGAATCCAGATATGGGATTCACACATTTTTAGATAGGTACAAAAGTAGTTACCTATGTTGCATGAATATGGGCATGAGCACGTACATCATTTTGTTGTACTTGTACAATATAGATATTTTCATATTCAACCTCTAATTTCATCAAGTTAAGTGCATACTACTATGTTGTCGATATTTACTTTTTTTACCGGATAAGAACTTGGTAGTTATATTGCTTGGATACACCTGGATATGCTCTGGATACATCTTAACACTTGCAAATACAATCCCAACACTTGAGGAAAGGCATTGGTATAACTATGCAATGCATACAATTCCAACACTTGAGATAGCACAGGTTGGGTATGACTGGCATTTGAAACCCGTTAACAGTAACACACATACACACTGCATATATATATCCATGTTCTTGTGCCAGATTTTGGAGAATTGCCATGTTAGTTCATAGAATCCCTCATGGTCTTATATCAATTCTTCTCACCTTTGTCATTTAAAATATATTGCATTTGGGTGCCAGATTTTCTAAGACTGGGTGCATGTCTTATGCCTTTTTTTATTTATGTAAACTTATTTTATGTCAAATTTATTTCATCAAACTTATTTTCTAAGGGATTATTCTGTCAAGCTTGCTCCAGATACGGGACAAATACCTGATCCCTATCATGACCTAGTTTGCTTTACTCCTTTCTCTTGATATTTCATGATTAGATTTGATTTTTAGGCCTGACAATTATATGGACTGATTTGGTTGTCTTTTTTTTTCAGGATTTTACTGGGTGTTCCGGCTGTCGTTGATCTTTCATGATTATTAGTTATGTGGCCAAGTTTTGATGTGGACAATTTTGGTAGTTGTATATATATATATATATATATATATATATATATATATATATATATATATATATGTATTTGGATATTCTATTTTGAGAATGTAATGAAGATGTTGATATGTACTCTATTTTGAGAAATGTAATAAAGATGGTGATATATAATGTTAATTTGATTTTTAGGCCTGATAATTATATGGACTGATTTGGATATGCTAATTTGAATAGTATAAAGTGTTATAAATGTGCTGCATTGAGCCTATACATATTATCTATTCATGACGTTTTAAAATTGTTCTGAATTGTGCACCATATATTAACTATTCATAACGCTTTTATATAAACTATTCATGACGGTTTCTTTATGACGCTTTTAAAAAACATTTATAACACCCGTTTTCATAACGGTTGCTTTGAAAAAAAGCGTCATGGTTGTCATTAATGACGCTTTTTAGCCGTCATTAAAAGGATTTTTTGTTGTAGTAGCATAAGCAGTCTGGCCGCATAAGCTGTTTCCAGCCGCATTAGCTGTCCTTGAACTCCTTGCCGCATGAATACCCGCATTCCTAGCCGCATAAGCCTGCATGCTCTCAGCCGCATATGAACCGCTCTCCTGGCCGCATGAAGTTATTTTCCTTAAACCGTATGGGGTTTCTTTCTCCCGCAGCCGCATATGCGCACATCGCTTGGCCGCATGGCGTTGGTCCCCCGCAGCCGCATATGCGCCCGTCCATTCCCAGCCGCATGAGCTTACTCACTCCCAACCGCATGAGCGCGCATCCCTTCAGCCGTATGCGCCTCGCATTCCTGAGCCGCATGTACCTGTTCGTCCTGAGCCGTATGGTCCAGCTCTTCTGAGCCGCATGAGCCCATCCACCCTTGGCTGCATAGGGCCTACTTTGGCTATTTTGTGTCCTATTGATTGCATTATGGCAAGAATTTCTCCCAACTTTCAACATAAAAGTGGTAGATCCTTGTGTTGGCTCCAATAATCTTCATATTTTACTTTAACCAGATTTCATGTGTGACTTTTATGTCATGAGAGGTCCTTGTGACTTCCTGACTAGACCATATTCCTGACTAGATTACCTTTGTATGTGCTGGTACCTTTTCTAAGTGTGTATTGAGATACAATATTAAGTATGCACTGCGGTGCTGTTTAATGAGTGCACTGAGGTGTGACTCTACGTGCTAAGTGATCATTAGTGTTATATGTCAATACATATGTACTTTCCAGCACAGTCAGGGTAATTGGTCAGCAATAGTGTCGTGGTATAATGATTGTTGTTTGAAGCATTACACTAAGCATGGATCTAGATTTGGGACTCCTTGAGCCGATGTAGATTCGTATTTAGGGTACTCGTACTATAGTACGATATATAGGGGAGATGACCATGTGACCACGACATGTAATTCCAATATCAAGATAGGGTTAATCTAAGCCACTTAAATCGATAGAAGCATTGGGAGGGAACAGAATCCCAAGATCGTGCCATACTAGCCACCCCCGGGTCCCGTCCTGACATGTCGGGTTGGCCGCCACGGATACAGTTTCATCTACCTATAGTTGATGACTATATCCGACTCCTGCATGCTATGTGTTATATGTTTTAGCACGGTGGCCTTACGGGGGACCGGTGCATAATTAAAGTGCTATGTATATGTATATTATATGGTTTGGCTAGCCCTGCTGGGTTGACACGATCTGAGGATTCCTATATTGCATTATTGGAATAATCCAGGCAAATCGTAGAAAGCCGTAGAATTTGATTGGCCGCTTGTAAGCCGACTTGTTTGTGATATGTTATCTTTTATTAGCAACTGAGGAACATGGACTATCGTGGTGCGTGGTCCAACCAATGTCCTTGTTTGGTTGTTGGGTTGGGCTATTGTGCTGCGATAGGCTATGGACCGAAGTCGCGATCAACAGCCCTTTTACCTGCCCATGGTTATAGGATATCTTATCTCAGCACGATATTGGCACTTTTTGTCCTTGTTTGGTTGTAAGGGTATCGTATTGTCTCGATGATATGGTATAAACCTATAACTTGTGAATCAGGACTTGTTTTACTCATTGGATTTATCTCACTCTTTTGTGCCCCCTTGTGGTACTTGCTATTCGGGGCCTGACCCCGCTGGTTTTGTTTGGCCAGATTTCGTAGCAGCCCCAGAGGATCCAGCCTTCCTCCCGAACAATGGTGCACACCAGGAGTATGGGCGCCAGGGACCATGAGTGGGTTTTTTTTTCACCGCTCTGATATCTTATATTTTTACTTGGCGTTTAGCCACCGGCACCTGTTTAGCCGGCAGTTCTGGATACTAGTTTCCTTTTACATAATTGTAATTAAATCAGACTGCAGCTGACTATAGTTATGTACTATTGACTCTCGGAACTAGCTCATCATTTTATATAGCTAGACTCATGAATCATTTTGATGAAGCGTCGGGGACGCCTTACTGCTGTTTGCAAAAACAAAAGTTGATCTTTATTTCAACAAACTTTGTAAAGAAGATTACAAGAATTCTGGGAAAGTACAACTATAGGAATCCGATCAGAAGACGATCGCTTTATCCCTTGGACGATGTGAACTTTGAAGACGGTAGCCTCTGAAGTTGAAGGCAAAAGCCTCTGAAGAATACAACAGCACTTTGGCAAGGACTCCTGATCTCTGGTGATGATCTCTGATCACTGTATGCGTATATGATCCCCTCTAGGAAGGACTTGAAACTCTATTTATAGAGTTCTAGAAATAACTACTTTGTAGTTATTCTAGACTGCGCAAGTTGGATTGCGCTGCATTAGACTGCGCAGACATCAGACTACGCTGGCAGTTACTTGATCGTGGGCCAACTGTCTTGGACACATGGCATCATTTGATTGAATTGCGCATGATCGTGTATAGATGGTTGCCACGTGATGAGCAATTAATGGCATGAAGGCCACGTGTACTTTGTTAGTTGTAGTGATGGAGTGCGCCACTTGAATTGCGCTGGCTTCGGATTGTACTGAGATGGACTGCGCTGCAGGCGGATTATGCTGCAGACAGATTGTGCTGCATGTACAGCTGTCCTCGAACGCTGTGCTGTACGATAAACGAACAGTTTTCTCGTTCTTCGTGCTGTCAGTCGTCAGAAGATCTGATTCTCTGTTAGGTAATGATGATGAGGCCACGTCAGCATGTGCACTTGGATGAGTGCGCAGTTTAGCCTGCACAATCGAATTTATGCGCAATCTATCTTCTGCGTAGTTCACTTGAAGGATGTATAATTTGATTTTTATGACTTTGTTGATGGGTGCAACTTGATTTTTAGGACCTACAAGACCCCCTTCAAAGTTTTTGAAGTTTTAAAATAGTCAAAGCTTCAAAATACTTTGAATTTTGATTTGAAAATCAAGTTGCGTATATGATGACCTGTCTGCGCAATCGGAGGAATTAGCTCCTATTTATCTGGCGCAATCTGAGGAGTCAGTTCATTCTCGAAAACTATAAATAGTTCCCTTTCTCTTTTCTGTAATTCTTTACTTGCTTTTGATCATTTGAAAGAAAGAATTTCCCGAGCTCTCTCGACTCTCTTTCTTCTTCCCGTCGATCTCCATGGCCCTAAAACGATCCGCCGCCGAGAAAGGGAAGGCCCCAGCCGAGTCCTCGACTCGTGTTGCGTCGCGCCCTTCACGTCATGAGATGGCTTACCCAGCACTACAAGGTAGACATCCAATCGAAAACCCTTTTTAGAGTTCTTCGCCATTGCTGCACCTTAAAACCGATATGTTTTTAGAGATTTGGTTTCGTTGTGCCACCCTGTTTAGGGTTTCGGTTGCACAAAACCAATAATCTTTATTTTTATGAAGATTATTTTCTTGTGCAACTGGTTAGAACGCGCTGGCAAAAGTCAGCGCAGTCTGCTGATTTTTGGCTATCCAGCGCAAACTGATACTTTGCACGAGTTATTCAGCACAATCTGATGACTTGTGCAAATGGATGAGTTGGCGCCACTGGATAGTTTGCGCATAGAAGCTATTGTTGCGCAATCTGATGGTTGCACAATCTAATGGTTGCGCAATCTGATGCTTGCATAATCTGATGGTTGCGCAATCTGCTGACAGAATCTTTAATTTTACTTGTACTGAATTCTGCTTTTTCTGTTTGATGCAGTTAACATCAGAGAGGACCCTGAATATAAAATATTTGCAGGGTCCCTTGCTGAGCCGGAATTCAAAGAAGACTTATCCCATGTGCTCTTCCCACAATATGTTCTACCATCCTCTCGCCAAGCTATCCTGATAGCTCAGGATAATAAGACTTTGTTAAGTTTGATGAATGGGCAGCCCTTGCAGTCTGCTGACGCCATCACCCACAAGAAACCCATGTTCCTATTTGGTGAAGCCATCGACAAGAGTTCTCAACCTAGACCCCGTTTTGAGTCGAGAACTTTCCAAAGGAAGGAGAAACTGATCCAGTTACCAGACATAGCTAGATGCCTCCCTCTGGCACGATATGCTCATGCAAGCCATCCCAGGAGGATGGACTGGGACATTACTCCCCTTCAACATACACGGACAGGAAAAATCTGTGTCAAGAAAGGTCCAAATAATAGAGACATGTTCTATAACTCTTCTGAGCGACACAGCACATTACTAAGAGGGTTGAAGCCAGGCTGTATCCCTCATGAGAACTCGTCTTTGTTGCTGCCGGTAAGGACACCAATTTTTGCCAATAAGTATGCAAAGGCTGAAGGCAGATATCCGGATCAGGACATCCGGCTGACTGGTCTGGTAAACCCGGATAACAGGAGGTGGAACTGTATAGCCAACTGGGTATTGGCTCAGTTTGAAGATAAACTTAAAGAGATTGAGCTTTATAATGCGGTATATGCTACCGTGTATGGCTTCCATCCAAACCCTCATCTGTTTCTAGTCCTGGCAGAGAGGTATAACTATAGGACAGGGACGTTCATGACGTCCTGCGGGGAGATGGGATTGGCCCTCCATGAGATGAAGTATATCTCATGGCTACCAACGGAAGACTTCCCTTACGAGGAGTATGTTCCCATAAACGACGAGTTAGATAGACTGCGTCGGGAAAATGCAGAGATGGTAGCAGTTTTTGATGAATTACTATGCCATTATAACATATGCTCTCTGTATTACAAGAGCGGCTCTTCCGGCACATGTTATTCATCGAAGTGGTTGCCGTATCTTTTTCTTAACCATATCATTGAAAAAAAGACCAAAGATCATGACTCATGTAACCCAACTTTCTTTTAACCTCTCAGTCACAGTGAGGTAATAAAACTGATAGAAGAGAATAAGAAGATGGATATCAAAGTTACTGATGAATACCAATATCCTCCGCTCAAGCCCGAAGATTCTGTTGAAAGCTTCATAAGAATGGGCTACAGGTCCATGTCATAAGAAACTCAGCTGGCAGGATTTTTGATATACTGGCTCCGTCGATTCGTCGTACCAGGAGCAAGTGCCGTGGACCGCTTCCACCGCGGCGTACTCTTCGCTGCCGTCCGGTTAGTCTTCGGCTACCGGATGGATTTGCTATCAGCGATGACCTGTAGAATAAATGTAGGTCTTCGTCTGTATGTCGACTCCATGATCAAATGGAGGGGTGAGAAAGGGAACTTCCCTAGACTGGAGTTGCCCTACACCTATCTATTCGTATGGTTGCTTCTGTATCATCCATCTCTGATGAATCCTGACATGGGGGCAGTTAGCGGCAGCTTTCTGCATAGATTCTCCCGAAGCAAGTGGGTGTATGTTAGTCTGAAGGACTGCAGACGTACCCTAAACCTTGGCAAGGGATGGAATTTTTATTGCTTTTCTCCTCCAGCTGGTTATGAATTCATGGCAACAAATCTGGTTGATCTGGGGAGGCAACCACTGGGCCGAGCAGCTTTCGACTGGCTGAAGGCAATCAGACTATCACATTTGGTATACAGACTTGAGGAGGAGTGCTATCTAGAACTATATCTGCCGAGTCGCTTCGCCCGTCAATTTGGGTACGACCAGTTCCATGTAGGCAACGCCATAACTTGCCTACAAGAAAAGGGGTACTTGATTGATGGTACGAGAGCATGGGCCTACTACAACGCTCAAGACACTAGGACAGTGTTCTCGATGCCAAACAAGAACGATAATGGTCCAAGAATGTTATATACATATTCGCTCTTTTATACAGCAGCAAACACATTTGCTGAGAACTTTAGTCTTATTGATAGTTTCGCAACAGCGACACGTCTGAAGAAAGGAGCCACTGCTACACTAGCTCCAACAAATGATGAACAACATGAACTGGTAGATGATCCATTGTAAGCTTCCAGGGAAGCAAACTTCCCTGAGGAAGTAAATCAACCGCTGAGAATTTCTCTGAAAGTTGTTAAATCTCCGGTCAGAGAGAGAAAAAGAAGGATTGACGAACCTTCTTTCCCAGCTGCAAAGAAGAAACTTATCCTGGATCAACCAGAGAAAGTTACTACTAGATCACAATCTCGGCAGATGGCCGAGTCAATTCAACGAGAAGAGGCAACCACGCCGACTTCTATTCAAAAGACGGTTGATGTAGTGGATGTGGAGAGCACAGAAAGGCCTCTTCATCGAAAGAAGCAAGCTATTAGAAAGAGAAAGAAGGTGATCCCGTCCTCAGTGGTGGTGAATGCTGCTGCTGGGATTATTATGTCATCTCCTACTCCTGCCTCTGAACCTAGTCCAAAGCAGAGAGAGGAGACTGAACAGAGAAAAGAGGCTGTACAGAGAGATGAGGCTCCAGAGCCCAGAGAAGATGAAGCTTTACGATCTCCTTTGCCAGCGATAGACACTACTCAGCTTCCTATCACACCAGGAACAGTCCGCGAGGAGGAGGATCGTCTAATGATCGAGGCATTAAACAATTGCGACTTCGATCTTCGAGAAGATACTGAGCATACCGCTGCTACTGCTAGCGAAGAAGCTCCTGAGGATAGTGAGGAGAGTACATCATCAGAAGCTGTTGATGAGACACAGAATCTTGAAGAGGACATTGAAGTCCATATGTCTCCCAAAGTAGCTGATGACACCTTGGATCCTGAAAAGGATGTTGAGGTGCAGGTATCTCCCGAAAAGATTACAAATGAGGAAATGGCCCTGGAGGAAACTCATACTGTTGATCCCAAAGGTATAAAATGAAATTATTAATCTTCTTTTCATAGATTAATAGCTGACATCTCTATCTTTGATCCATGCAGAAATCGAATCTTCTCCAGCTCCTCCAGCGTGCATGGATATAGTACCTGTAATGACGATAGCTAGCAGCAGTCGTCATTTGTCAGGTGGTTCCGAGGCAGGCAGTAGCCAGGCAGTAATGTCTGAGGCTGCTTCTGCTAGACTGGAATCTGTGCCAGCAAATGACCGAATCATCACTGAACCAAGTCATGGTAAGATTGCTTTTACTTTTGATCTTTTCAATAGTTGCAAATGACAGACAAAATGAGAAAGTTTATCTGTTTTTGCAGAGGAACAACCGGGAGGAGCGACCAGCTCTACTTTAGCTCCCTTATTTAAAGAGCCTCCCGTCCAAGTGGCTGAACGTCCTACTGCTTCATCATCAACAGGAGTCGCTGCTACTCCTGGTGCTTTGGCCACCAATCAATTTGTCATCAGTTCTTTCACCAACTGCTTCTTCAACTCTTTGGGACCTTTAATAGATAGGGTGATAGAGAAGGAAGAAGCTGATTTCTCTACAGTTAGAAGTCCAACCTCTTACTTGATTAATGCCATCCGCAGCGAAGGAGATAAAGGTCAGGCTAATTTCCTTGATCATATATTGGATGAGTTGGAGACTTCAGTTAAGAGCTACAAAGAGCTAAGAAAAGGAGAGGTAGAGCCTCTGGTGCAAGCTGAATTTGAACGGATGGCTCAAGAGGCCGCGGTTGAGAAAGTTAACTTCTAAATTCTCTTGGATACTTTCACAGCCAAATCCGCTGAGTACAACTCCAAAGTAGAAACAGTGGCATCTGTCGCTGAAGAAAAAGAAAGAAAAGTTGCTGAATTGCAAGCAAAAATTGTTCGTCTTTAGGAAGAACTGAGATTTGCCCAATCAACTCTGGAAGATGAAGCTGCCCAACATCAAACTGCAATTCAACAACTTGATGTTCTGACTCGAGAGAGAGATATGAATATGCTGCCGCTCACCAAGCTGAAGTCACTCGCAGACTAGTAAACCTGCCAACCTTCGATGATAAATCTGGGATGGAAGAAGCTAAGAAACAAGTGATGGAATCGCGTGAAGAGAGACTACAAGTTTTGAAGCAGCAGATGACCACTTTGATGTCACCACCGGCTGAGTAGAAGAATCTTTTGTATCTTCTTATTTTTTTCATAATATATGTCTTTGTAACGTCTGTCATCTTTGATCAATAAAAAAATATTTTTGTGGCTCTATTATTTGTTGCATATCTTATTCAGATATAAATAATAGAGATAGAAAATATATTCAGAGGTACAAAACATGATATATATTTCTTGATTCTGGAAAATAATCATATTCAATTATATCTGCTCAGAGATAATAAGGACGTGGCAAATATAATTTATTGAATATCATTATTTCAATAGACAACTTAATCAAAGATGACAAGTTGTTGACAAGAACGAACTGAATGATTCGTCAAGGTAAATGAACGAAATAAATCGTCGGATGAATGTAATGAACGGGCGAACCGTCAGATTATGAACGGGTGAACAGTCAAGTGGATGTGTGTTGAACGGACGAACCGTCGAATGATGAACGGGCGAACCGTCAAATGAATATGATGAATAAACGGGTAAACCGTCGGATGAATGTGAACGGACGAACCGTCAAATGGATATGATGAACGGAAGAACTGTCAGATGAATGTGACGAATGGACAGATAAACCGTCGGATGAATGTGAATGGACGAACCGTCAAATGGATAATTGTGGTATGAACGGGTAAACCGTCGGATAATGAACGGGCGAACCGTCGGATGAATGAATTGCTTCATAGTTTTACGACTCTCTGTCTATAAATAGAACAAAAAATCAGATGAGATGGTCACTTTCACTTTTCAACATAAAGATGTCGTCTGGAAATACATCCAAGAAGGCTGAGATCACCCCGAAGGTGGAAGCAGGTACTGAAGAACGTCCAGTTGAGCCGGCTCAACCAAAGCAGATAGCAGCGGACGAAGGTTCATCTGCCCCCAAACCGCCAAAGGATATCTTGGACTTCCTTCTCGAACCAGGGAAGACTGAAGAAGAAGAAGCCTTGAGGATAGCTGCTTGTAAGTTTCTGGTGGGTTCCAGCAAGAATGTTCTCAACTCTTTTGCTGATCATGTTTTTGATAAGGACGGTAGTGGCCCGCGTCCCAATTTTGAGAAGGATGATAGTGACCTTCCTTGATATTGTGTACTATCATTCAAGATGAAATAAAACTGAATTTTATTTATAAACTTGTGTGATGATTACAAGCAATGTCTGTTACATTTATACATAATACTTTTTGAGGAACTTGCCATTGATAGGCATCATTGCAACTCGTCTAGCTCTGTGAATTGATAGGCTCCATTTGAGAAAACTTTGCTCACGATGTATGGCCCTTCCCACTTCGTATCAAATTTGCCTTTGCTCGAGTGAGTCATAGTCATAGGACGTCTGTCAGTTAGAACGAGCTCTCCTTTCTGAAAGGCTCTGACCTTAACTTTGCGGTTGAAAGTCTTTGAGATGCGGGCTTGGTATAACTCAATATGCTGTTGAGCCAATAGCCGCTTCTCATCGAGCGCTTCTAATTCTTGGAGTCGAAGAAGGTCATTATTCTCTGTAGTGAGCTCGTTGGCGATGGCAATCCTCAAAGACAAAATTTGGAGTTCCAGAGGTAGAACTGCTTCACAGCCGTATACCAAAGAGAAGGGTGTACAACCTGTAGGATTGCGAACTGTAGTACGGTAGGCCCAAAGACATTCTCCAAGCTTTTTACTCCAGTTTCGTTTGTTAGTAGATACAAACTTTTTGAGGAGCTTGATGATAGTCTTGTTGAAAGCTTCAGCTAAGCCATTAGCAGTAGGATTGTAGGCTGTCGAAGCGACATTATCAATTCGGCGATCGTCACAGAACCTTGTGAACCTCTGACTGATGAATTGAGGTCCGTTGTCGTGGATGATTCATCGAGGTACACCAAATCGATAGATGACATAATATTTGACGAAGTTGATGACGCTGCTAGTTTTGACTTCAGCTAAGGGTATAGCTTCGGCCCATTTGGAGTAATAATCGGTTATTGCCAGTATAAACCGATGTCCTCTAGAAGAAAGAGGATTGATGGGACCGATGATGTCCATGTCCCAAGCTTTAAAAGGCCTGGAGGCAGCAGTCAGATGAAAGAATTTTGACGGTTGATGAATGAAATCTGCGTGGATTTGATAAGCTTGACATTTCCTCGCATATTCGATGGCATCAGATGCCATAGAGGGCCAGTAATAACCCATGCGTCGGATACGATCCTGTAGCTTAAGACCGGGTTGATGTGCTCCGCAGACACCGTCGTGAGCTTCACGTAATACTTGCTTTGTTTCATCACCAGCAAGACAGCGCAAGAGTAAGCCGTCATAAGTCCGTCGGTAGAGAGTTTTGGTGGTCTGATTGTAGTAGAATCGCAGAGACCGTCGACGAATACTCGTAGCTTCTTTGGGATCTTCAGGGAGTATGTCATGGACCACGAAATCGATGAAAGGAGTTTTCCAATCCTCATTGATAACATTGACTTCAGTAAGATTACTGAACGCAATATTACGATTATTTTTGACACAGAACAGTTCCCGATTAGAGATAACCACCACCTGCTGTCTTTTGATGGGGATGGCTAAAACTGCCACAAGATTGGCCAAAGCGTTGGCTTCAGTATTGCAAGCTCGACGTACATATTCGATAAAGAAGGCTTTGAATGATGTAGCCATGTTGATTACCGCTTCAAAATAAGGTACTAGATCTTGATGGCAAACTTCATAGGTTCCTCTAACCTGGTTAATGACCAGCTTAGAGTCACCATAGACTTCAAAATACTCGACGTCGAGTTGTTTGGCTAGCTGAAGGCCAATGAGTAGAGTATTGTACTCTGCCATATTGTTAGAACAAGGCTCATCTAAGGAATATGCTCTTTGAATAGCTGACCGTCTGGAGAAACAAGGACAACTCCAACTCCTGCAACAATGGCACCATTGGGTCCAATCCTGGACGTACCGTCAAAGAATAGACGCCAAGTAGAAAATTCCTCAGAGATTGTATTAGATTCCAAAGTCACGTCCGGAATTTCATCGTAGAGTTTGGACGTCTCTGGAACAGGATGAGCTGCTAAGAAATCCGCCAGTGCTTGACCTTTGACAAACTTTTGAGGGACATATACCATGTCATATTGGGCTAGCAGAATGGCCCATGTAGCCAGCCGAGAATTGAGTGTGCTAGGCTTTTTCATCAGTACCCGAAGTGGATTAACTCGGGATATGACATGAATAGTTTGGCCAATGATGTAATGCCGAGTCTTTTGAACAGCGAACATAAGAGCTAGGCATTTTTTTTCGACCAGACTATAACGGTGTTCAGCACCAATCATAGTACGACTGAGGTAGTAGATGGCTTGCTCGTGGCCTTCTTTGTTCTTTTGGGCAAGTAAAGCACCCAATAAATGCTCCATAGCATGGACATACATTAAGAATGGTATGCCAGAGATTGGTGGCACCAAGACTGGTGGGTTCATGAGATACCGCTTTATGTCATCAAATGCTCGTTGACATTCTTCGGTCCAGATGAAAGATACACCCTTCTTCATGAGTTGAGTAAACGGTCTGCAGCATCCAGACAGATTCGAAATGAACCTCCTGATGTACGTAAGTCGACCTTGGAATCCTCGTAGCTCTTTTAGGTTGCGTGGAGGACGCATCTCTTGAATGACTTTGATCTTCTCGGGATCCACGTGTATACCCTTAGAGGTAATGACGAAGCCAAGAAATTTGCCACTAGAGACACCCAAGAATGACTTGGTGGGATTCATTTTGGGTTGGTGTTGACGCATGAGATTGAAGATAGTTCTCAAGTCTTGGATGTGATCTTCCTTTAGACGACTTTTGACAACGATATCGTCAACGTAGCATTCGACAGTCTTGCGCAGATGATCTCGAAAGATGGTACTCATGGCTCGTTGGTATGTTGTACCAGCATTCTTGAGACCAAATGGCATTACAGTATAGTAGTAGACTCCGCGAGGAGTACGGAAAGAAGTATGCTTTTCATCTTCAGGATTTATCCGAATCTGATTGTATCCGGAGAATCCGTCCATGAAAGATATTCTTTCGAATCCACAGGTATTGTCGATCATGACGCCCGTGATAGGGAGAGGAAATTCATCTTTTGGACATGCTTCATTAAGATCCCGAAAGTCGATGCAGACTCGAACTTTGCCGATTTTCTTTAGAACTGGGACAACATTGGCTACCCAATCAGGATGCTGCTCTTCTCGAATAAAACTATAAGCGATGAGCTTCTTAACTTCATCGTCGATTGCATCCATCATTTTTGGCTTGAAGCGCCGTTGTTGCTGTTTGACCGGTTTTGCATTCGGCAAGATGTTCAGTTTGTGAGTAGCAACTTTAGGATCTAGACCTGGCATGTCTTCATAGCTCCATGCAAAGACATCAATGTATTCTTTAATTAGAAGAATTAATTCTTGTTTGTCTGCCTTTGGGAGGTTCTTGCTGATGAATATTGGACGAGGTGAACCGTTCTCTCCTATATCAACTTGAACTAATTAATCTTCAGTAGGAGGTTCTCTTTGTTTGAATCGGAGTTCCCATTGGATATCCATTTGTTGAGTCCAAGGATCTGTTTCAGGACTTTCTTCGATATCCTCGTCATAGCCTTCTGGAAGTTCGACGGAGACCATGTTAGAAGACACAGTCAATCGATGAACTTGACCGATGCTGGTGTCAGAATCCCATGATCTGGAATCAGAAGAGTTAGAACATTCCTCACTATCAGATTCAGAGGCTGCTGCAGATAATACTGGAGGAGAAGCATATCCGAGACCTCTTTCAGTCCTGCTGTAGTACATCTCTGACTTTTCCTTCGGAACAGTCGTACGGATAGGAGTTCTTCTACCCTTGCTGTAGTTGAGGCCACTCTTGAAGTCATAACCCATCTTTCGGATGATGTCTTTTGATTGTTGACTGTAACGACGGAGTTGAAGATGCCCTGTATCATTACTTTTGCTATCATCCGTATAGCTGAATTGTTGTTCCAGTCCTTTACTAAAAAGTATTGAACTCTCATCTTTCTTACGAACGAGAACAATACGATATGAATCCTTTGGTTGTTCAAATGAGACTTCTGTTTGAAGAGATTGTACAACTCCTTTTGTAAATGATTGAAAGCTATCTAACATATCCAAATAGTACTTAGCATGATAAACGACATCAGTATACTAGAAAGTAGATACTTTTTCATTGATTTGTACATTTGTATTTACAGCAGGACCTTTAGCCTTAGCAGGCTTGGTCAGATTGGAGGAGGATGGGCTTTGTTATGACGGAGGTCGATAACAAGCGGCTCAGAGGAGGTGAGCTCCCTTTTATCCTTATTATGAGATAAATCTATAACAAGTGGCTCAGAAGAGGTGAGCTGCCTTTTTTCCTTGTTACGACGTAAATTAATAACAAGCGGCTCAGAAGAGGTGAGCTCCCTTTGACCCTGATCATCATCAGTTGATTGCTTCTGGACCGGCAAGTGAATAGCCAGTAGCTTGGAAGACTGAGGACGAGAAACACGCCCTTCGACAGGTATGATAAGAGTGTCATTAGGCCTTGCTTCTTGCTCTTCTTCAGTGTCCAAAGATAGGACAACCTTCATGAATTCATCCTTATACATACGGGCATCGTTGCAATATGCTTCAATGCCTTTGAAAGGATAAAGGTCAGCAACCTCCTTTTGCACCTCTCCATTGTCATTAACGTATTTGAAACATTTATGAAGAGTCGAAGGAACAATGTTATGCTCATGCAGAAATGGACTTCCCAACAAAGCATTGTAAGAACAACCATGGTTGTCAATAATATAGAAGGTCACCTTTGTGCGAAGATTGCCTATTTGGAGTTTTAGGCGAATCTTGCCCAGAGGCTCACTCCTTCCCTAGTTGAACCCGAGAATGGTTGTGATTGTACTGGAAAGACTATATACTGGGATCTTCAGCGCATCCAACATTGTCTTCGGCATGATACTGAGAGCAGACCCTGGATCTATCAGAATGCGATCGACTTTCATCGAGTCGACATATCCCGTATAGTAGAGAGGACGGTCGTGCCTGTTGTCTTCCATCAGCATGTCATCTTGTGTGAAAGTTATGTTTGGAATTAACTCTAACACACTATGACAATGGAGACAAGAGACTGGCTCTGCTTTTGGCTTCTTTAGCAGGGCTAAACAGGTTTCTGCCTGCATGAGAGCCTCACTCAGAGTTTTTCGAGTCTCTTTAGAGAGGCGCAAGAGCTCGAAGATAGACAGCCGGGCCGGTGTATTGGCCAACTGAGCCAAGATATCGAAGTTGTAAGGCTTCTCAAGTCCGAAAGGAGATGACTTCTTCAAAGGTTTGTCGAAGCGGACTTGTTGTTTGCCTTTGTCAGCGACCGTCGGCTTGGGAGGAGTAGATTCTACAACCGGTGAGGACGCAGTAGGAATATCCTCAGTAGAAGTAGGCTGTACTGGGGCAGGCTCAGAAGAAGAGGCAGGACTCTCTTGAGCTTCGGGATAATCCTTTAGATATGCTTTCCCTGATCTGGTGCCCAACAAGATTTCCTCGTCAACTATGGGTTCAAAAGACACCATATTGCAAGTCTTTGTCTTGTCCTTGGAGCGGTCTTTCTTCTTAGAGGAAGAGAAAAGTTCGAACTCTGAAGCAAGATCCGGATGAATCCACATAATCTCGCCGTTGTCAAGAGACAAGGGGACGAGACTTTCACCTCATGGAGGAGGGAGATTCTCTATCTCAAGAGTAGTTCTAGGGATAGAAATGACACTATGCTGTACCGTCTGGGGTGGGAAGTCACCGAATTAAACTGAGACTATGTTTGCGGTAACAGTCTTCTCATCTTGTTGCAGAGTGACAACACCAGCGTTGACCGGCTCTTGAATTTTGTCTTTGAGTACATAACATGCTCGAGTAGGATGTCCAATGAACCTGTGATAAACACAGTACTTAGGATGATCAGTCTTACCGACTTTATCAGGCTTCTTGGGATCTGGGAGCTGGAGCTTATTGCTTTTGATCAAGCAATCAAAGATGCTTACTGTGTCATTCTCGTCAAAAGAGTATTTTACTTTCGGACGAGGTTCTCTTGGTGGAGGTGCTGAAGGAGTAGAAGTAGACGTAGGGGGAGCTACGTTGACCGCCAAAGATTCTTTGTTCTTATTCAAATTGATATTCAAAGTTTCTTTTCCCTTGCGGTTGTTTTGGCGATTGCCACCACCCGATGTCTGGTGTTCATCCCGGTCGGATTTAGACATTTGTACCCCTAGTTGCTTAAATTTGTCAGCGCTAACTTCAGCTGCTTTAGCGTTGACAATGAAAGATGGCCAGTCTTGGAACTGAGTAGACTCCGTCCATATGCTGATGATAGGTAGAAGATTTGCCTTACAAGTGTCTATGGTGACAGCAGCTGGAGTTCCAGGAGGCATTTTCAAAGCTTTCCGACGGAACCTTTCAATGAAACTCTCAGCAGTTTCATTGTATCTTTGTTTGATTTTATTGAGGGCTGACATGGTCATGTCGTTGATCCCCTCATAGAATCATTCCAAGATGATTCGTTTTAGGCCTGAGAAGGAGGTGATACAACCATCAGGCAAGCTTCTGTACCAATCGTATGCTACGTTGGCTAAACAGCCAACGAATACTCTGGTAAGAAGAGTGTCATTTGGTTGAAGTTGGACAGTCATTACCTCAAAATGGTTAATGAACTGACTGGGAGAGGTGCTGCCATCAAACAGCGAGATGGTTAGGATCTTGTACTTCGGAGAAAATGGGACTTCCTTCCATTCAACTGGGTAAGGTTGCTTGATTCCCAACCTTTGCAAGTTGTCCTTCTCCTTGAAAGCTTCGAACTGAGTGCGTAGGAGCTTGACAGCTTCATTGGCATCTTCTACTGATGTAGAAGGAGCAGGCTGAATCACGGTGTTGGGAGGAGGAACATCGTGATAAGCACTACCCCCAGCACCTGACTGACTGGGTGTAGGTTGGATCTGTACAGGAGGTACTGGAAGAGATGATACCCCCAGTCCTGCATTGACAGGCACCGACGACGCTATGATTTTAGGATTTGTAGGAGTTACGGTCGGTGGTACCGTATGCTGGGCCACAATGATGGAATGCATACTTGCGACCATTTCAGCCATGGTCTTCAGCTTATCTTCTAGTACAGCGATTCGCTGTTCTTGACTTGCTGAACTGGAAGCATCAGGATCTTCATTGACAACATAAGCTGTCACTTCTCTGGGTACAGTGGATGACACTGTCTGTTCCGAGCTTTCGCTGTATGCATCGTAATCGGAGAAGGAATCATCTCCTGAGTGAGAAAGAGGAAGTTGACCGGAAGGATCTTGAAGATTCCTTTGACCGATTGTATCTCGGCTTCGGGATCAGGTATATCGGAATACTCCTTCAGAAGATTCTTGGAGTAGATCCTAATACCGCTGGCTTGGCCTGCAAGGCTTCCTGTGCTTGGAGCACTTCCTACCCCCAGTGTCTCTAGAAGTCATGTTGACGGAAGTGTGCAAAACCTCGTCTTCATCTTCAAACATAGGTTCAAAATTTGAAAAGTTCAGTCGATCGAAGACAGATCGTCTGGTTGTCTGACAACAACACTTGATAACAACCTTATGATTGCAATGGTGTCCAAGTGGTTGTACTGGAGATGTTGAAATATTGTCCCATTTTTGCTTGAGGTGTTCTCGGAGATCGGGAACAGCAACAGGACGAGAAGAAGTTCGAGGGACATGTTCTTTGACAATATTCGGAACATGGTTCCGGTTTTTCAAATGTTTTGTCCCTTGAGTGTACAGGGAAGTACTCATTTCATTGGCATAGGTGTCCGGATTCTTGATCCTGGAAGTTTGCTTCTGATGCTGGTCGGTCTTCGGCATTGGCTGTTTGCGTTTCATCGAAGTTGGTCGATTGAGATAAGTTCTTAGATCAGCAAACTTACCCCCAGGGGTTTCTGTCTGAGACACCAACAATTTACCCTGTCTTGAACGGGAGATCTGAAGAGTTGGGAGATCTTGGAACTCTGCTACCGGAGTAGGCAGAATACCTCTCTGATCAGTACACTTTCCTTTAGCAAAGAGAGGAGAAGAATCCTTATGAGAAAGGGTTCTTGTACTGACTGGTGCCGGAGCACGTTCAGTTTGATCTTCTACGGTAAAAACCGAAGAAGACTGAGAAAAGACCAAAGGCCCTTTTTCTTTGTTTTGTGAAGAAGGGTTAACTAAAGAGCGTTTTCCTCTGTTGTCTTCCAAGTCATGGGACGAGGAAGTTTGAGAAAAGACCAACGGGCCTTTTCTTTTGTTCTGGGGAGGAGGAGGAATAGCCAAATGACTACCCCCTGTGGATTGCGCAGGAGCAATAGGGTGCTTGAGAGGAGGAGCAGAGCTCTTTTCCTTACTGTGAGAAGAGGAGAGATTAGCTAAAGGGCTGTCTCTCTTGGATTATGTAGGCACAGTTTGCGCATGGTTTGATGGCGCACTGGAAGATTGCGCAGGAGTAACTCTGGCGAAAAGTCTTCTGGCCTTAGTCATAGTGGCTTGTGCAGCAGAAGTTTTGTTGCCAGAGTGCTTGAGTTGCACTCTGGTTGCTGGAGTAGTGGACTGCGCAGGCAGAGTGGTAGCCAATTGCGCCAGAGGAACAGGAGTCTTGCACTTTGACAGGGTAGCTTATGAAGTAGTTTGTGCACTGACAAGGGAGGCAACATACTGCGCATGAGCAGTAGTAGTAGATTATGCAACAACAGAGACAACAGACTGTGCATCAGTCTTAGCAGCAGAGACTTTAGACTGCACAGCAGTCTTGGTGGCAGAATCAACAGACTGTACAGCAATCTTGGGGACCCACACTGGACGCACTTTGCTTGTGGCAGAAGTTGTCGCAGTACGAGGGGTGGTCCTGGAGTTGATCATGGCTTCGTAGGCCGTCTGGTTGACCTTCATAACCAGCGTCTTTTGCGTCTTTCCGATAGACGCAACGTCACATTGAGTTGTCACTTCCTCGTCGGAGGAGAAAGTCCTCCCCAGCAGAGTCGCCATTTTGCTTGCAAAAACAAAAGTTGATCTTTATTTCAACAAACTTTGTAAAGAAGATTACAAGAATTCTGGAAAAGTACAACTATAGGAATCCGATCAGAAGATGATCGCTTTATCCCTTGGACGATGTGAACTTTAAAGACGGTAGCCTCTGAAGTTGAAGGCAAAAGCCTCTGAAGAATGTAGCAGCACTTTAGCAAGGACTCCTGATCTCTGGTGATGATCTCTGATCACTGTATGCGTATATGATCCCCTCTAGGAAGGACTTGAAACTCTATTTATAGAGTTCTAGAAATAACTACTTTGTAGTTATTCTGGACTGCGTAAGTTGGATTACGCTGCATTAGACTGCGCAGACATCAGACTGCGCTAGCAGTTACTTGATCGTGGGCTAACTGTCTTGGACACATGGCATCATTTTATTGAATTGCGCATGATCGTGTATAGACGGTTGCCACATGATGAGCAATTGATGGCATGAAGGCCACGTGTACTTTGTCAGTTGTAGTGATGGAGTGCGCCACTTGAATTATGCTGGCTTCAGATTGTGCTGAGATGGACTGCGCTGAGGTGGACTGCGCTGCAGGCAGATTGCGCTGCATGTACAGCTGTCCTCGAGCGCTGTGCTGCACGATAAACGAATAGTTTCTTCGTTCTCCGTGCTGTCAGTTGTCAGAAGATCTGATTCTCTGTCAGGTAATGATGATGAGGTCACGTCAGCATGCGCACTTGGTTGAGTGCGCAGTTCAGCCTGCGCAATCGAATTGATGTGCAATCTGTCTTCTGCGCAGTTCACTTGAAGGATGTATAATTTGATTTTTATGACTTTGTTGATGGATGCAACTTGATTTTTAGGACCTACAACTGCTTTGTTATATATAATCACTATTTACTGCTTCTTGTTTTGATTGATTGAGACATAGATGCTCTGTGGGACCATAGGAGACCTGATTGTAGCATGCACCCCCTAGTCGCTTGACAGCCACGATCGCCGTATGACGTTTAATATACCTCATACGATATAGCTGGCCTAGTTCGTCTCAGTATTCCGGTACTGGGACATGACACACTATGATTTTGATAACCTGTCATGGCACTAACAATATGTTCCTCAAGATTCTACACACCTTCTTTCGTCGTCTCTCCTGATGAACTGAATTCTCCGTACTCCTCAAATATTCTTAAAGATTACCCTTCTTGGCAATCTTTTGATCAATCGACAAACTCTTGTCGAACACCTCTCAAGCCATCATCCTATGCCTTCAACCTGCTCGTACACCTCAACTGCTTGAGCCTATACATATCACAACACATAACCCCTCGAGCCAGTAGTTGTAAGAACCATTTGTAAGCATCCAATCCTTGTCCCAGAACATCTACAAAATTCATCATCGTCCAGCCTCCCAACTGATATTCGAGGCACAAACTCGGTACATGCCAAGCACCCTTGAGGACAAGCTTCTTTCCAAGCTCCATTGTCAAGTGCATGTCACAAATGCCTACGATCGTCGCTATCCCCTTGCCACACATCTTTATACATTCGAATCTACCACATCCATGGCCGGACTTTGTAGAAAGCCCATGAGGCACTTGCCTCGGGCCCAAAAATTTTAGGGGCACCAAAATTTTATTTTTTTAGTATATATATGTATAATATCATTCATTGCAATTGGGCCCAGTTGAGTTCTTTGCGTGTAGCAAAGCAAACCAAGGCCTTATAATTGAAATACTTTATTAGGGTTTGTAATTGTTTGCTTCTGGCCGGATGTACTTGAGGGACAAGCATTTTTACTACAAAAATTTGTCAGATTAGCGATGTTCCAAAACGTCGCTAAACTCGGTGAAAACGTCGCTAAGTGAAATTAGCGACGTTTTGGGTGACGTTTTGGAAACGATGAAAAAAAACGTATCGCTAAACGAGAAGACGTCGCAAAACGTCGCTATGGCGACGTTATTTAGCGACGTTTTAACGTTGACGCTAATTAGCGACGCAGATGGCGACGTTATTGTCTGTTCGCCGTTTAGCGACACTTTTACGACGTTTTGGCGACGACATGCTGACATCAGATTTGGTGCCACGTATTGCCACGTCAGAATTTAGCGACGCTTTTAGCGACATTTATTAACGTCGCTAATATTTAGCGACGAAGCGTAACGTCGCTAAAAACGTCGCTAAGTTAAAAAAATAAAAAAAACATATTCCAGAATGCAAATGGAGCTGGAGCCTGAGCCAAAATACAGAATTCAAAATACAAAATACAGAATCCAATCCCTGGGTTCGCTGACCCCCTCGGTGGAACACTCAACACCGACACGCACAATACATTCCAGAATATACAAAAAAAATAAAGAAAAATACTATCCGCAACGAACAAAGTCAATATATAATATCCTCAACGAACAAAGTCAATATTCGCAAATACGTACAAAGTCAATATCCTCAACGAATAAATTAAATATCCCCAAATACGTACAAAGTAAAAAATATAGTACAGTCCGAAAATGCAAAAAAGAAATTACAGATCGCCTGGAGCTGGACCCGATGCTGGAGCTGGACCAGGTGCTGGAGCCGGAGCTGGAGGAGGAGCACCACCAAATGACTGTCATCGCAACGACAAGATCGTCTGATACTCCTCCGGTGACAACAGGTGGACGAGCATGTCCTTCCGTGCACCGCCGGATGTAGACGATGCTCCCGGCATACCAGCAGACGGTCGCTCCGTAGCCATCTCTTGGAACTGCTGCATCTGCTCGACCAAACGCTGTGTAGCCTCTTGCGTAGCGCGGGTCATCTGTCGCAGCGCCTCAGTAGTCTCCTCAAGCCTCTCGAAGCATAAGATGAGCGCAGAATCATCTGTATGCGGCCCCCCATCATCTGCAGCATCTCGTCACGCAGAGCTGCGATCTGCACATCGACACTCTGCTGGTGGCGGAGCGACTCCTCAGTCTGTGCAGGGCCGGGCACACTAGTGGCGGTCGTAGAGGCCTGTGACGCAATGAAGGCACCATAGGAGCCCGTACCATATTACGTACCCCTATGCATGCCACCAACGGCCCTCATCTACAGCTCGTTATCTGACCGAGCTGCGGCGGCCGGGTCTGCTGGAAAGTGCTAGCACCAGCTCCCTCTGACCTTGTCGGCCCGGCCTCCCTAAGCCTCAAAAACTCGGCCTAGAAATAACATCTATATGAATTCTCACGTGGTCGCTAAAAATTAATATTAATGAAATAGCATTAAGTAAAACTTCTAAAACTCGGCCTAGAAATAACATCTATATAAATTTTTTACGTAACTAAAAATTAATATTAATGAACTAGCATTAAGTAAAACTTACGTAGGTGTCCCGGGCCTTGTCGTCTACGAACCGCTCCCCCTTCGTGTACGTGACGAGGAACAAGGTCACCATATTCGGGTCTTCTTCCGATTCAACCTGTTACGAAATTATTATATGATTTGTCAGTTAAGTTGAAAGAAATATATTAATATAAAGTATTAATTATGGGTATACGGCGAGATACGTACCACATGGGTGAAGATATCCATGATGGATCGTGATCCACCACACCACTACGACCCCGCCTGTCGCGCTCTTTTAGACTTTGCGGACTTCTCCTTGTAGGCTTCCTCCTCGAATCTCCTATTCATTACCGCCCAGTCGGCGGCAGAGATCCAACCCTGAATAGGCTCTCCCTGACGGTCGCGATCCTTTTGGTCGAGGATCGCGTCCCTAATGAGCTTGCTAGCGACGCTGGAAAAAATAGCCTCGACAGCAACGGCACGATGGAGAGAAAAGAAGTAAGTCCGTTGAAAAAATCATAGAAGTACGTAAGTTATAACATAACATACTAAATATTAAAAGAAAATAAACTTTTACATACCAAAAAGTCCTCAAACCAGAAGGCCTTCTTGTCGGGCGGGACATCCCTCAAGTTGATCTAGGCCCCCCGCAGTTCTGTCGCAGGAATGTACCCAGCGATCGGTATACGGAGGATGGATGATACCTGTGAAATAGAAATTAAAATTTATTAAACAAGTTTATAATAAATTTAAACAAATTAAATGCAATAATTTTACTTACCGCCTGGTCCGAGTACATGCCTAAATCTCCAACCTCAGATCCCCCTCCGGGCGACACGGAGGATCTGTCTCAAATGGGAGCTGCACCATGCCCCTGCCCCTGCCCGCAGCCTGTCCTTCGGCCTCGCCCTCACCCTCGGCGTGGGCCTCGCCATCGACCTCGACGTAGGCCTCGGCCTCGGCCTGCTCCTCAGTAGTGGGGTCGACCTCTGGAATACTCGACGGTACTGGCTGCGTAGAAGAAGATAGCCCTAGACTCGAAATGCTAGAGTCGGGTATGGAGACACTGCGGCGACTAGACCGCTAGTATATACTGGAGTACGGGGGGATGAGGAGTCGGTAGGAGGAGTGGTAGATGGAGACTGTCGGGCTCGTCGACTCCCACCAGCACCGGAACCAAAGGGTCCACGTCGAGCCATATCTAAAGAAATACAGAAGTATACTATACTACATCTGAAAAAAATAAAAGTATACCATACTACATCTGAAAACGTCGCTAAGTAAACCATACTACATCTGAAAAAACAAAAGTAAACCATACTACATCCGAAAATGTCGCTAAAACAAAATTAAACCATACTACATCTGAAAAAACAAAAGTAAACCATACTACATCTGAAAATTAAACATATTCAATCCTCTTCTGAAAATTTATCTTGTTTTGATTCCTCTTCCTCTTCACTTCTATCAACTTCCTCTTCCTCTTCTGATACTTCTACCTCTTCCAATTGATGAAACATGTCATGAGGAACTTTCGTTGAGTCCACATCGACAATATTTGTAATAAGAGGTAGTTAGTCTTCCTGATAAGCTATCTCGTCGACATCGAAGGTATTCCGAGATTTAGTCTTACAGACTGCCCACCAATCTAATCTTTCGGCTCCTCGTTTTGGATAGCTGGTAAAGTAAACTAGCTGAGCCTGGCTTGCTAGAACAAACGGCTCATAAGCTTGATATCGACGACGATAATTTATGTCAACAAGACCATGTTTGTCAACTCTCCAACCTCGACCTTGGATCGGATCGAACCAGTCACATCTGAACAAGACGATCTTACAAGGTTCTATAGCATAATTGTATGTCAGTTCTACAATCTTCCGTAAGACGCCAAAGAAGTCATTGCCTGGGTCGACGTCTTTGTAGTTTGAAGATTTTATGCACAAACAGCTATTCTTCGTAGAATCCAAATCCAAGAAGTCGTCTCTTATTTGAGCATTTGTTGACTTGAACCTGAAACCATTTACGCAGTAACTTGGCCAGGTCTTCACTTGATAAATTGGCCCCTTGGCTAGAGTTTTAATATACTCATTCTCAAGGATTGCCTCCGGACGATCAACCTAAATACCATATAAACGATGCTAACTTAATTATTATGTGCAAGTATAAATGTACATAAAAAATAAATTATGAAGATATCCGTACATATGCTCTCAACCAAAAAGGAAAATGAAGTCTCATTTGCTGTTCTACTTCCTCCTCGGTTGCGTACGGATTTTTGGACGTTACCTCATCCTTAAATAAGCTGAAAAGCAACGAAGCATAGGTATATTAGTTATATTCAGAAGCAACGAAGCACGCAAAATAATTTTACTTACCTCTCTAGCTTGTCTACTTCTTCCTCGTCGCAGTTGAGCAATACATATAACATTGTAGCGCTAACCTCGTCGTCTTTAGATATCTTTTTTTTATTTTACCAGATGGTTTTCCATAGGCAGCTTTGCCTCAATACCAACTTCATAGCCGTCGTCATTTCTGGGAGCCCTTGTTCTGTTTGTAGCAATATGAGGCTAAAAATACATGGAACAGGAGTTTGAAATCTCCTCAAGGACATATGCTTCACAAATAGAACCCTCCACCCGTGCCTTATTTTTTACCTTCCTCTTGAGGTGGTTCAACTGTCGCTCGAACGGGTATATCCAACGATAACCGACAGGTCCAGCAACAAGAGCCTCATGGATAAGATGAATCGACAAATGCTCCATTGAGTCAAAGAATGTAGAAGAAAAAACTCTCTCAAGTTTACAAAGTGTTACCACAATGTCCTTCTCTTGCTTCTCTAAACGATCGACGAGCAACTTGCAAGAACAAAGATCTCTGAAGAATATGCTAAGCTCTGTTAATGGATCCCAGATTGTAACACCCAGTTTTCCAAATGAGGGTAATTTTGAAATTTTGTAATTATATTTATTAATTAATGATATTTATTTCATATTATGATTTTTAGTGATTTTTAATTATTTTTTAAAACTATTTAAATTCATGACTAGAGATTTTAGGTATTTTGCTAGTGAACCGTAGAGACTGTCTACCCTAGAGCCTAGCCATGTGATTAGGGTATTTAGACATTTTGGGGTTATTTGATTTATTAGAATTTATGGGAATTTTTACTAATTATTTTGGAATTGTTTAGATTAGGTTGACTTTGACTAGTCTTGACCCTTGTAGACAAACCTAGGAACTAACCCTAGTTAGTTGGACTTGGTTAGGCTAAGTGACTCTAGTCTAACCTAGCATGACTTAAGTTAGTGGGTTTAGATTCATTAGAAATTGACTTAAGAAATTAGAAATTAAATGGGTTGAGAAATGACTTGTGGTTTCACAAGTCATTTTGTGACTTAACCTAATAGGACTAGCCAACCTAGTTCAAACCCTAACCTGGTTTGGTCATAGCTAATTTTAGTTAGCCATTTGGAGAATTAGATGGATTGGATTATGGTTTAAGTCAAGTTAGTAAAGTTTAAGTGAGTTTGTTTAAGACTAGGAAACAACCCTTTATTCTAGGCCATCTATTTTTCTTGATTCAATCCTAGCCATAGGATGAAACCTAAAAACCCTAACCCTAACTATTATGACCAGCCAAGAGACTTCCCCCTTGCCTATATAATGTCTCTATGGGGATTTGTGCCTCCTTCTTCAATAGTTCTTCATTTCTTAAGGAAATAGGTAAGCTTTCATAAATTCCTTCCTAGTTTAATCAATAGGACTCCTTTTTGATTGGAATTTCTTCCATTATGATCTAATCATTGTTCTCTTGCTGTTTTTGGTGTTCAACCTCAGCTTTGGGGCAATTTGGAGAAGTTTGCTAGCAAGAGGAAACCCCCCATTTGAGGCTTTTCTTGTATTTTGACACAAATATGTAAATCATTGTAAACACCATTAAAATTCTAGTTTCTTTGCATGTAGACCTAGCCCTAGGTGTCCTGGTCCTGTAGGTATTCCTAGACCTAGGTTTTGTGTCCATTTCGTGTCCTAAATGGACACGTATCAGCCTATAGACCTAGGTGTTTGATGAAATGTCCCAAAGGATATTTCAGCCTGATTTTAGAAAACTTTTTGAATAGAAATTTAGGGTTTGTTGTTGCTTATCATTTTCTATGGGACTGAGCTTATGATTGTGTCGTGTCGTGTCGAGATCTGGACACGAACACGCTGTTCTGTCACAGTGCACATTGCCCTGCTACTCGGGGGGCAATTGCTCCCTGTACACAACACGTGGACACCTAGGATTTGACACAGCCCTAGGGGCAGACACTGACACGAGGTCCTCAAAGTTTGAGACACCCTCGTGTCGTGTCGGACACGCATTCGTGTGTGCATTGGTCACACACTGCACTGTTCCGCGCGGGAAGAGGCCACTGACACGGCTTTCGCCTCGCGTACAGACACGACTTAGACTCGTGTCAGGAACTGTAAACCCTAGTCCTATACCCCCTCCTTGTGTGTGCACGAGCCCATAGGTGTTCGTGCCCTATGTTGTGCGCAATCGTGTACGACACGGCTGCACGAGGCCATGTTGAGTCACTGATTCACTAATATTGTTTTCACTGATTGGACACTTCGTGTCCAGTTTCCTGGACACGAATGGACCCACCTAGACACGTACACTATAACACTTTGTTTACCAACCTATTGATTCGAGTATTGATTGATATTTTAAATCGAATTTGGGAATTCCTATGGTTTACTGACACGAACTGTCATTAACATTTTCTGAGAAATTTGAATGTATGTTAACCTGTTTCATGTGATTAATTCGAACCTAATTAATCCCTATATATCTGGTGTATTGGTTACATGATTAGGATTGATGTTAACAAGGAATTGGATTCGAATTTGGTTGAATTCCCTATTTCTGATACACTGCACCTATTTACGATTTCTGAATTTAAATGTGTTTCAACCCATTTTTCTATGTTTTAAATTGCCATCTTAATTCATATACATGTGTATTATACTATTATAAGGTTGTTTGTTGGCTGGTGTAGGATTTTTAGAGTTCAAATTAGATTTTGGATTGTTGAATTGATATGGCACTGTCAATTGAATACATGTCAGGATTTGATTCCTGAATTTTCATTCCCTTATCTAAAACTGATTTTAATTGATGTTAATTGCCATATTTGATTCACACACATGTGTTAGTTACTGCTAGGATGAATCGCCATGCTAGATTAGGTTAATGACAAGGAAATGGATTGGTGTTGGGTCATAGGGAGGCTCGGATGTGTTCTGTGAACTGTTCATTAATTGCCCTGCTGCCAAGGGCCTTAATCTAGACTGGTACATATTTGTTCACCATCTATTCACTCATATAGCTAGCTTAGATGACTGAGCACTGATATTGGGCTCATGGCAGTGAGCCATGGCCAATTCGAGTTGTGATTCCCTCTACACATGTTTTCCTGAGCAGTCGAATACCACTGCAACACACTCACTGCACTCCTTGCATTTCACTCTCTGCAAATTAACTCTCCACATTCACTGTACTGCACAATCTTCACAAGTGTCACTCCACATTGTATTCATCTGCATACATTCGTTTCATTTCATTCATGGCCACTGCATGATTAGTTGTCCTGCACTCCTAATTGGTCACTGCACATGATGCATACCTTGCACCTTCATTCCAATTGCATATCCTGTAATTCCTTTTCCACTGCATGCTTTATCTGAGTTTTTGAAAACTGAGAATGGTTCACTGTCAATTTCTGAAAATTAAAATGTGCTTACTGAGTTTTAGATGACAAAATGGCACGGATTGATTCACATATATGTACCTGAGATTAGTTATATATAAGGAATCAAGTTAGCTTTTGATTTAAAGGTCTTGGATATGTTGTGAACTGTCAAACAAAAATTGATTTCATGGTTCAACTTGAAGACTGATACACTGTTAATGTGTCCTATTTTCCCTACACACATATACATGTTTGACACCACTGCCTCACAAACAGGCCCACACACACATGTACTTTTCTGAAAACTGAAATGAGTTGGTCGAATATACACACTCTTCACTGTTGGCATATAGGACTTTGTTACTTTGAATATATGGACACATTGCCTATTTCCTAAGAACATAGGAAACTAAACTCCCCTAGACTGTCACTTTGAATATATACACACATTGCCTATTCCTTAGAACACACTATTTTCAATTGACACTGTTTCCTGTTTTCACATTTACTGATTTCCTTTTAAACTGTAAATTGATTTCCTTTCCCTTTCATTCCTTTTAATCATATTTCACATATATTTACTTTTCAATCCAGTTTTTCCAATTTCTGAGATTTGCATTCTTCTAAATGATTTCAACTGAGAAGTGAACTCAGGTGGTTTTGAGTTGAGTCTCAGTTTGGCAGGTGGACAGTAACTGTTGGGAGCTTTTATTCCCAGATTTTTATTTCTTTTCCCTCTTTACTTTTTTTTCTCATTATATTTTTCCTTCCTTCCCTTTCATTCCTGTTATTGGTAGAGATACCTTGTGGCTTGAATATATACCTGCTATATTGATACCTATATTGTATCATATAGGAGTTTATGTTTAGCCTTAGTTAATATCTATTGTGATGTTTATGGGCTGTGATGTTTGGTAGGACTGTATGGCTATAGGACTGTGAGTGTGAGATAGGTTGTTGTGTTAGTAGTGGATAGTGTGTTAGTCCATAGTGTTAAGGTTTAGACTTGAGGTTGTCTTGTGGTATAGGCTTAGACTATAAGCTTTTCATGAGTCTTAGTTTAGCCTATAGTTTAGATATAGGTTTGGTGGTATAGTGTTAGCTTGTATAGGTTAGATAGTCTAGTGTAATTCCTATTAGGCTTGTGTTTGTGGTTTAGGTTAGAGTTGACCTAGTAGACTAGAGTATGGATCAAGGTTGACCATTAGTTGACTTGACCTAGTTTGACTAGTGTGGTTGACTAGAGTTGACCAAGTGTCGACTTTAGCCTAGTTTGATCTAGACAGCATGCAGATGCATTGTAGATTACATTTATCATCCCATGTATACATCTTGACTTGTGTTGCTCTAACTAGGAGTCAGGTACCTCATCTCAGACAATACATTTACTTCAGACACTCAGATACAGGCGAGTACATTCTCTGATCATTTCATATCCTGCTTAGAATTATTTCCTGCAGCAGATTACTTTACTTGTACTGTCACGTTGGTCACACGGATTGGTACTATATGGATCCCTCCTTGAGATGTTATCCTTAGGGAGCATCGGGTACTCTATGTTCTGTGCGTTTTACTTACATAGCGTATCACTATGCTTCGTTGATTCTTCGATCACTTGTGACATATACTCTTATGATCACAGAGTTTTCCTGGAATCCTTATCCCATTTATGGGACTACGATGTACCACCTTCGGGGTCTATCACCTTCGGGGTCTACCACCTTCGGGGTCTATCACCTTCGGGGTCTACCACCCTTCGGGGGCTGTTACATAGCATCATATAACATAACCTGGCTGGATCCTTGTGTATTGATTGGGGGTACGGGGGAGTAGAAGTAGACATGTGAATACTACCCAAGTAGTGTAGCATCAGAATCTCTTCCGTAGTGTAGCATCAGAATCTCCTATGCCATTTACATGTCTATGTTGTACTCTGACTCACTAGTCACATGATAGTTCTCTATTTATAGTAGATATTCTATTACAGCTTTCTCTCTCTGTTTACATACTGCACTTCTTTCAGTACTTGTATCTTACTTTACTGCATGATTTTATCTTCTAACCTGCTATGAACTGTTGAGATGTACTGTGCTCGCTCCTGTCCTGACTGGACCTGTTGAAAATATTACAGAGGACGAGGAGGAGGCCTGGGAGGATGCCTTCCATGGGACAGCTCTAGCTGAGGACATCACCCCACTGCCTAGACTAGTTTTGTTAGGCCTTATCTTATTTTCATGTTGTCTTGAGACTGTTTAGCTAGATTTTACTTTTGTTCAGAGATGTTGAGTTGTATATATTCTTTCTTATTCAGTAGCTGAGATATGTACTCTGGATATTTGCTGGGATATTATCTTAGACTTTTCTATCTTCAGTATTTCCCTGAGTTCTATATCATATCGTGTTTTCTTCCTCCTTAGTTGTGATTGAGTTCATTTACTGCTTAGTATTATATTGTTAGATGTATGTTGACCTAGGACAGCGTTCTACCGCCGACACTGCGGCGTAGGCTGGGCGTTGTGACGTCCTCGTACCCTCACAGTGGGTGCGGGTCGTGACACAGACTACCGGCGGTAATAATTTCCGAAATGTAACATGAATTAACCTCTCCATGAATACGTGGTAATCGCGGCTCTTTATTCTGGTCAGTTTATACTCCTTTATGTCGGCACATCTTCTTAGATTGGAGGCGTATTCGTCCGAAAATTTCAAGTCCTGGATCCATCTACAAAGTCTCACTTTGTCCTCCTTATCCAGCGAGTAGATTGCCTTAAGCCGCAAAAGCTTTCCCTTTCCGTTGTCTATCATATACAATGTAGGGCGTCTGTATATTTTGGCTGTCCAATCTAGCCTTCTAATTATCTTTTGTCTTTCCCTTGACGTCCATTACAGTATTAATTATGTTATCAAACACGTTTTTCTCGATATGTATGACGTCAAGGTTATGTCTAATCAGATTTGTGCTCCAATATGGCAAATCCTAGAATATACTCCTTTTGGTCCAGTTATGATCTTCGCCAAATCCCTCGCAACGACTGCTCGTCGTAGGATCTTCAATAGCACTTGGAATTTCTTTTACTTGATCCCATGTGTCCTCTCTGAACCAAATTGGCAGTGGATCGCCCTTCTCCATAGCTCCGGCACGAAATGCAGTTCTATTCCTACGGTACGGATAGTCTTTCGGCAAGAACTGCCAGTGACAATCAAAGAAGCATGGCTTTCCTTCGTGTCTCAAACGAAAAGCCTTAGTACGGTCCATGCAATACGGACATGAAAGCTGACCATAAGTGCTCCATCCAGATAACATTCCATAAGCTGAAAAGTCGTTGATTGTCCACATTAGTGCTGCCCGCATCTGAAAATTCTATTTTTTCGAAGCATCATACGCGTACGCCCCTGTTTCCCATAGCTGCTTCAGCTCATCTATCAACGGCTGTAAGTACACGTCGATGTTCCTATTCGGGTTGTTCGAACCGGGGATGATAATAGTTAAGAACATGTAAGGTGTCTTCATGCACATCCAAGGCGGTAGGTTGTACGGAGTGAGGATTACCGGCCAGCATGACTATTGGGAGCCTGAAAGACCAAATGGGGTGAAACCATCAGAGCAGAGCCCCAACCTTACATTACGCATATCATAAGAGAAATTAGGATATGTTCGATCGAAGTGCTTCCACGCTTCTCCATCAGATGGATGATCCAACACTCCTTCGGTCTGTTGTCGGTTGTGCCAACTCATATTTTCAGCAGTCTCTTTCACCATGAACAACCTCTGTAACCGCGGCGTCAACGGCAAGTAGTGCATATGTCACGACCCTCTACCCAAATTGTTGGGCCGGACCGAGTCATGTCCAGCCTGTGCTTGAGATAAAACACAGTAAGCTGTTCTAGAAATAACAAGATAAGACTAAATGTGCTAACAGTTCTATAAGTGAATAAAAGTCATAAATGCTCCAAACACAAAAGTCGTCTCATATAGTAAAATATCCAAAGTACAAGTCTGAAATGTAAAACTAGATACATGTCCAGTTACAAAACACGTAGTCTAATACATGACTACTCTCAAAAGTCTAAAGTAAAAAGAGAACTAGGCGAGGTTCCCCGCAGGAACATCCTCGTAAAGCAAAGCCGGGTTCTCGGCAGTATCTCCATAATATGTGTCGCAGAGTAACTCCTCCTCAGTAAGGACACCTACAACGTTATCCTATCAGGACGGGAGCAAGTACTGATTCTAGCAAACTAAATATACGAAGCATGAACAAGAATGTAATAAACTGAAATCATGGCATATCATGATTTAATTGGTTATTTTTAGAATGTAGTTTAAAAGTTTAAAACCGTAGCATGTACGTGAATCGGTCAATAGGTGAACAGGATGTACAGCGGTACATATCAAGTTTTCTGGTATGCACATACGTGCACGAACGGCATCGGTGTATATCCATACACAAACGCGATATCAGAACATACGACAAGGTCACATATAGAATGTCATCGAGCGCGGTAAATACATACGGAGAAGGGGGTCATGTTTACGTACAATACTAAAGTTTTCTTTTAACCCGTTATTTAAACATGTGAGAGATATGAGATACTGTCTAAACATGGTAGAGACTGAAAGTAATAAAATATGTAAAGTTCTAACTTGCTACCCCAAGGATCAGCATTTAACATGGTTGGTAAATCGTAGTTTATTGTTATAGCAGTATGTAAAGTTCGTAGAAAGTACTTGCCTCTAGCAAAGCAAAGCAAAACAAGCTGCGATAAAAGTGCTATAGATGTCTGGTAACTCGTCACTGTAGAAATAAATATATAAACTTAGTTTTTACTAAGCTAAAACACTAAGACACTAATTGGTGCAACACGACTTGTGATTGGGCACCTAGCCAAATTGATTACTTTAGTATAGGAGACCAATGTGGGATGACACACTACTTTAACTAACTTTCTAGGGTCTTTACACTAGTGAGGGGTGAGGTTCAATACGGCTAAAACTCAAAGTAGCACAAAAAGTTGCAAGTCGTGATTAGTCAATAAATAAATCAAATCATGATTGTGTCCCAACAATTTTTGAGATAGACAAAAAGCTTAATTTTACTTTAAAATAAAGTACCATAATGATCCTTGTTAATTATAGAAATTTATTATAATTTTTTTGGAATTTATTAACCAGTACAAGTATTTTATAAAAATCAGTATTCCTAAGTATACAGAAAATGAGTTTTGGTTTCATATGCCAAACTAGTGGCAAAACTATAAATTAAATACTATAAAAATTACACTAAATTAGCTAAATTAACATAGTATCTAAATACTATTTTTCCAGAATTTTAACAGCAATTAAAGTATTTTTAGAAATTCAAAAACAACATTGCACACAATCTGAAATTAAATAATTAATTATCTGCGTATTTTGTCCATGTATATAATTTGAACCAAAGTTTAAATACAGGACCCAAGGCCATGGATCAAGTCCAATATGACTTGTACAGGTCTTGAATGTGTGAAAACACATTTGGGCCCAAAAACCTATGCTAGACTTGGACACAAAATGGTTGCAGTAATTTAAATACACCCAAAAATACAAAGTGGTAAAAGTGTAAAATAAATATTAATATTTTAATAAGGTAAAATTATAAATAGTGGATATATACATATATATGTTAAAAATACATACATATATATATATATATATATATATATATATATATATATAAATACTGATTATATACAGTATATACATATATATATACAAATATATATATATATATATATATATATATATATATATATATATATATATATATATATATATATATATATATATATATATAATAATAATAATAATAATAATAATAATAATAATAAAACAAAAGAAAAACAAAAAGAAAAAGAAATAACAGAACACAGCAAGGGGGGCTCGAACTCGGCCCTCTGGGTCGGGTTCTCGAGTCGGGTCGGGCTGGCCTGGGGGTCAGCCCGCGGCTTGTGTTAGGATTAGGGTTTTGTTAGTTTTATTTAGTTTTAGGCGAGTTAATATATACAAAAAAAAATAATAAAATCAATCCTGTGTCCGGACAGTTAGGGACACAGGAATCTACGTGTCCGTGCTATGCACGACACGTACGAGCATCAATTTACGTATCCAAGTACTGGACTAGGGTCCCCGTGTCCTGGTGAACCACATACGTAGATTCGAGACACGTACGACACGATTTGAGTCCTGTTACTCACGTGTCCGACGTCGAAGGGGGGTTTGTCGAGCGCTGGACGGCGGAGGAGCGGTCGGGGAGGTGGCGCTCCGGTGGTGATCGACTCGTCTTGCTGCGACGAACACGTCGACGGTGGTGGGTGGGGGTGGCGACCGTCGTTTGGGGCTGGACGGGGGCTCGCCGGAGTTAGGGTTACGGCTAGGGGTTTGGAGAAGAAATGGGGCGGTGGTCGTCGGAGTTGGGTCGGGGTGATGGGGGTTGGGTCGGGGTGAGTGAGGGGGTCATTTACAGGGGCTTAGAGTCGGTCGAACGGGGCTAGGTCGGCCAGAAATGGCGGGGGGGCAGCTGGCCGGTCGTCGGCAGCTGGCCAGTCGTCGGGGGTGGGTAGGATTAGGGTTTTGTGTTTAGGCCCCTATAGTTTAGGATATTACACAATGGTCCTAGCAGTTGCCAAATGCAAATACAAATTTATATTCCACACTTAAAAATAATTAATTAATTACAAACTGCATTTGTAACAATTCTAATAATTACAAACTATAATTAAAACAATTCTAATTATTACAAAATGATATTAAAATATTTTAGAAAATTATAAATTAATATTTTTGTATTTAAAACTCATTTAAAACTCATTTAAAAATTCTAGAAAAAATTCCTAAAAATCCTAATAATTATTTTAAGGCTAAATATGACATTAAAAATTAATAAACACTAATTAAATAAATTTTGAAAAATAGGGGCTCACAAGTCTTCCCTCCTTGAAAAATTTCGTCCTCAAAATTCACAAGGATTGAAGACCGTACAATTCTAACATAGCAAGCAATACAACAAATGACTAAGGCTATGATTGAAACTAACCTCTAAGGTATCAAGCGGGAACGGGTGGTTCCCTCGCAGCGGTTGGATCGAACAAGTAAGGGTATCTCTCCCTCATGTCCGACTCCTTCTCCCAAGTAGATTCACCCGGAGAGTGACGGCTCCAAGCTACTCGTACTAAGGGTATAACCTTGTTCCTCAGCCTCTTCTCTCTCCTGTCTAATATCTCCACTGGCTGCTCAGAAACTGTAAGGCTCGGTCCGACCTCCAACTCTGAATGATCTAGTACATGACTGGGTCTGGAACATATCTCCTCAACTGAGATACGTGAAAGACACCGTGAACTCCTGCTAGGTTGGGTGGAAGTGCAACCCTGTAAGCTACCTCTCCAATCCTGCCAAGTACCTCGAACGGCCCGATGTATCTGGGGCTTAGCTTCCCTCCTCGTTCGAACCGGATCGTCCTTCTAGTAGGTAATATCTTCACTAGCACCATATCACCGTCTGCGAACTCCATCGGTCTGCGACTAGCATCAGCCCAGTGTTTCTGCCTGTCCTGAGCTACTCTGAGCCTGTCTCTGATCATCCCGACTTTCTCTGCTGCATCTGTGATCATCTCTGGCCCAAGCATAACTCTGTCTCCCATATCATCCCAAAAGAGCGGTGTGCGGCATCGTCGTCCATAAAGCGCCTCGAAAGGAGACATATCGATACTGGCTTGGTAGCTGTTGTTGTATGAAAACTCTACCAAGTGTAGATGGCTCTCCCATGATCCTCCGAAGTCCAGCACGCAGGTCCTCAGCATATCCTCCAGTGTCTGTATCGTCCTCTCGGACTGCCCATCTGTCTACGGGTGGTACGCTATACTGAACTTGAGCCTACTGCCCAACTCCTCCTGCAAGCTCCTCCAGTAGTGGGATGTGAATCTGCTGTCTCTGTCCGACACGATGCTTACCGGCACTCCGTGTAGGCGAACTATCTGCTGCATGTATAGCTCCGCCAACTTCTCGGTAGAAAGCCCCACTTTAAAGGGTATGAAGTGCGCACACTTCGTCAGCCTGTCCACGATGACCCAAATGGTATCCTTCCCTCCTTGGGAACGAGGAAGCCCTGAGACGAAGTCCATCATAATATGTTTCCACTTCCACTCAAAAATGGGTAACGGCTGCAACAGACCAGCTGGCCTCTGGCGCTCCGCCTTGACCTGCTGGCAAACTAGGCATCTCGAGATGAAACATGATACATCCCTCTTCATCCCGTGCCACCAAAGATGTTCTCGCAAGTTACGGTACATCTTGTTAGCACCAGGGTGAATAGAATATCTCGATCGGTGCGTCTCCTGCAAGACTGCCTCTACCAGCTCTCCCTTCCACATGCACAATCGGCTGCCATGCCTCAAGGATCCATCCTCTGCTATAGTGAAGTCATCCAGCAATCCTGCTAACGCCTGGGCTCGAAGTCTGCAAGGGCTCTCATCTGTAGACTGTGCCTCCCGGATCTACTCCATCAAACCTGACTGAATGTCAAGCGCCATCATCTGTATCACTGATCCTGGCCGAACTAGCTCGATACCGAGCTTTTCCAGGTCTTCCCGCAAATGTCGATCAATCATCAGATACCATGCCATCGGATGCCTGCTCAGCACATCCGCCACCACATTTGCCTTTCCGGGGTGATACTGTAAATCGATGTCGAAGTCTTTCATCAACTCCAACCATCGTCTTTACCTCATGTTCAGCTCTTTCTGCGTGAACACATACTTAAAGCTTTTGTGGTCGGTAAAGATTTTCACACGCTCTCCGTATAAGTAATGTTTCTATAACTTGAGTGTAAAGATCACCGCAGCTAACTCTAGGTCATGGGTAGGATAATTCCTCTCATGAGTCCGCAATTGCCTAGATGCATAAGCAATCACTTTCCCATGCTGCTGTAGGACACATCCTAGCCCCTTCCCAGAAGCATCGCTATATATGGCGAAACCTCCAGAACCTGAAGGTAATGTCAGAACTGGAGCGGTCGTCAGCCTCCTCTTCAGCTCCTCAAATGCTGCCTGCCAGTCCTCTGACCAGATATACTCTGCGTCCTTCCGCGTCAGCTTCGTCATGGGTTCAGCTATCCTAGCAAAGTCCTGGACGAACTTTCTATAATAGCCTGCTAAACTCAGAAAGCTCTTGATCTCTGAAACTGACGTCAGAGCCTTCCATGTCTCAACTACAGCAATCTTCCTGGGATCCATCGAGATTCCATCTCCAGTGACTACATGGCCGAGAAACTCTACTTGGTCTAAAAAGAACTCGCACTTCGGCAATTTGGCAAACGATCTCTCCTGCCTCAGAATCTCCAAAACTATCCGCAAGTGCTCTGCATGCTCCTCCGGCGTCTTCGAGTATATCAGGATGTCGTCGATAAACACTACGACGAACTAATCCAGATACTGGTGGAATGTCTTATTCATCAAATTCATAAAGACAGCTGGCACATTTGTGAGACCAAATGGCATCATCAGAAACTCGTACTGTCCTTACTTCATGTTGAACGCCGTCTTTTGGATGTCTGCTATCCTAACCTTCACCTGGTGGTACCCGGATCTCAAGTCTATCCTGGAAAACACCTTCGCCTCGCTCAACTGGTCGAACAAATCATCTATCCTGGGTAGAGGATATTTGTTCTTGATGGTGATGGCATTCAACGCCCGGTAGTCAATACACAACCGGACTGTACCATCCTTCTTAGGCACAAAGAGCACTGGTGCTCCCCATGGAGAAGCACTGGATCGAATGAAACCCTTTTTCAACAGGTCATCAATCTGCTCTTTCATCTCTATGGCCTCCTTGGGATTCACTCTATAGCAAGCCCGGGATACTGGTGATGAACCCGGTACTAAATCTATGGTGAACTCCACATCTCTGTCAGGCGGAAGACCTGGAAGATCCTCTGGGAATACATCCATAAACTCCCTAATGATAGGGTATAGCGGTGCTACGTCCCCAAATGTCGCACAACAGTTCGGCTCTAGGCTAATCTCCAGTCCTGTCCTCCTGACACTGAATGGTGCTGTGCCTGGGGGACTGAACAAAATACTACCCTCATGACAATCTATAGATGCATGGGCATAGCTAAGCCAGTCCATCCCCAATATGATATCATAACCGGGGAGTGGCATCACAAAAAATCGTCCCCTGAACTCTCTCCCGGCTATAAAAATAGAACATCTATAGATAGCTCTAATAGGTACTGGTCCTCCTCCCGTCATCACTCTACTAATCTCCGTAGTAGGTGAAGCTACTAGATGGTGTTTATGCATAAACTCTAATGATAGGAAGCTATGAGATGTACCAGAATCAAACAAGCATAGAGCTAGAAAAGTATACAAATAAACATGACCTGTGATGACGTCAGCTAAGTAATCTGGCTCCGAAACCTGCTCTGGCTCCGGCTCAAGAGCTAGACTATAAATCTTCCCCTGGGGTCCCTTCTGCTGCTGCAGATGTTGCCCAAACCTCTGCTGCTGAGTCGGGAGTGGTCCTCTAGTCTTCGCTACTGGGCACTCTCGAAGCTGATGGGTGGGAGACCCACAAGCCAAACACTGACCCAACCTCTTCCTACAGACGAGAGAGTCATGGCCTGGCCTCTTGCAGTATACACAAAAAGCTCCCTTCGGCTGCTGCTGCTGATATCGGGGTCCCGGAGTTCTAACTGGCGGGGTCGGGTGATGTGATGTAGGGGGACGGTATGTCTGCTGGTGCGGCATCGGTGCTCTCTGCTGGAAAGCCTGACGCTTGGTCGGTCCCTCGAGGTGTACAGAAGCCGGCCTCTTGCATGACAGAAGACGCTCCTCGATGCTCCGGGCCAACTCTAGGCTCTGGTAGTAGTCAGTCGTACCGTTCGCCACTATAAGAATGCCGATGTCTGGAACTAGACCATGGCAAAACCTACGGGTCATCTCCTCTGGATCTGCAACCAGACTAGGAGCAAAACGGCTCAGGCGACTAAACTCTGTCGCATAGTCATCAACATAACGGTTCCCCTGCTGGATGTTCTGAAATCGTAGCCCCATGGCTACTCTAGCAGTGGTCGAGAAAAATTTCTTCTTGAACTGGGTCTTGAACTGATCCCAAGTGGCACTTCCTCTCGCAAACAACGGCTCATTCCGGAACCAGACTCCTGCCAAGTCTATCAGCAAAAATCTTGCTGCCTCGACCTGGAGGTCACCCGGCATCCTAACTCCAAGGAGCTTCCTCTCTACCGAGTCTAGCCAGTCATCTGCTACTACTATACCCTCAGTCCCTGAGAACTCCTTGGGATTTAGACCCATGAAGTCCTTGATCGTCTCCGCTCTCTGTCGTGGCTCTACAGGTGGTAGGACCACGGGACGTTCCTCAGAATGCTCCATGCTCTGGCGGAGTAGGGCAGTCTGCTCCTGATGGGTTGTTAGGAACCCCTGGATCATAGTGAGCAGTTGGTTCCCGTCGAGTGTGACGGAAGCCTGGGTAGGTATAGTGATAGGGGGTGGTGGAAGTTTTGGGTCCTGCTGGGCCTGGGATGTGGAAGGTGGTGGAGGCATCTGGGTTTGTGGATCTGTGGAGTGGAGGAATGTGGTAGGTGGAGGTGGGGGTGTATCAGTCAACTGGTCAGCTGACTGGATATGGAGTGCGCCATTCTCAGGTGTAACAGACTGGGATGAACGAGTAAGCACCATCTAATTACAATAAAAAGGACTTATAAGGACTTGTTTAAAGTAAGCAATCATAGGCAAGCAAATCTAATTATAATAGCAAGCATGTGATGTTTTTCCTATGTTGCAATCCTAGCATTCCTCTAGGTATTCTAAGCGTCATTCCTAATATTGTCTAATTACCTTAAGTTCCTAATTGCAGACATACTTGGTACAATAACGTAACCAAACAATTTAGTCAGGACCTGCATGGGCTACCACTAAAAACATGTCACGACCTGCTACCCAAATTGTTGGGCCGGGCCGAGTCATGTCCAGCCTGTGCTTGAGATAAAACACAGTAAGCTGTTCTAGAAATAACAAGATAAGACTAAATGTGATAACAGTTCTATAAGTGAATAAAAGTCATAAATGCTCCAAACACAAAAGTCGTCTCATATAGTAAAATATCCAAAGTACAAGTCTGAAATATAAAACTGGATACATGTCCAGTTACAAAACATGTAGTCTAATACATGACTACTCTCAAAATTCTAAAGTAAAAAGAGAACTAGGCGAGGTTCCCCGCAGGAACATTCTCGTAAAGCAAAGCCGGGTCTCGACAGTATCTCCATAATATGTGTCGCAGAGTAACTCCTCCTCGGTAAGGACACCTACAACGTTATCCTGTCAGGACGAAAGCAAGTACTGATTCTAGCAAACTAAATATACGAAGCATGAACAAGAATGTAATAAACTAGAATCATGGCATATCATGGTTTAATTGGTTATTTTTAGAAATAACCACATGTAGTTTAAAAGTTTAAAACCGTAGCATGTACGTAAATCGGTCAATAGGTGAACAGGATGTAAAATGGTGCATATCAAGTTTTCTGGTATACACATACGTGCATGAACGGCATCGGTGTATATCCATACACAAACGCGATATCAGAACATACGGCAAGGTCACATATAGAATGTCACCGAGCGCGATAAATACATACGGAGAAGGGGGTCATGTTCACGTACAATACTAACAGTTTTCCCTTAACCCGTTATTTAAACATGTGAGAGATATGAGATACTGTCTAAACATGGTAGAGACTGAAAATAATACAACATGTAAAGTTCTAACTTGCTACCCCAAGGATCAGCATTTAACATGGTTGGTAAATTACAGTTTATTGTTATAGCAGTATGTAAAGTTCGTAGAAAGTACTTGCCTCTAGCAAAGCAAAGCAAAGCAAGATGCGATAAAAGTGCTATAGATGTCTGGTAACTCGTCACTGTAGAATAAATATATAAACTTAGTCTTTACACTAAGCTAAAATACTAAGACACTAATTGGTGCAATACGACTTGTGATTGGGCACCTAGCCAAAGTGATGACTTTAGCATAGGAGACCAATGTGGGATGACACACTACTTTAACTAACATTCTAGGGTCTTACACTAGTGAGGGGTGAGGTTCAATACGGCTAAAACTCAAAGTAGCACAAAAAGTTGCAAGTCGTGATTAGTCAATAAATAAATCAAATAATCATTGTGTCCCAACAATTTTTGAGATAGACAAAAAGCTTAATTTTACTTTAAAATACAGTACCAAAATGATCCTTGTTAATTATAGAAATTTATTATATTTTTTTTGGAATTTATTAACCAGTACAAGTATTTTATAAAAATCTATTTTCCTAAGTATACAGAAAATGAGTTTTGGTTTCATATGCCAAACTAGTGGCAAAACTGTAAATTAAATACTATAAAAATTATACTAATTTAGCTAAATTAACATAGTATCTAAATACTATTTTTCTAGAATTTTAACAGCAATTAAAGTATTTTAGAAATTCAAAAACAGCATTGCACACAATCTGAAATTAAATAATTAATTATCTGCGTATTTTGTCCATGTATATAATTTGAACCAAAGTTCAAATATAGGACCATGGCCATGAATCAAGTCAATATGACTTGTACAGGTCTTGAATGTGTAAAAATACTTTGGGCCCAAAACCCATGCTAGACTTGAACACCAAATGGTTGCAGTAATTTAAATACACCCAAAAATATAAAGTGGTAAAAGTACAAAATAAATATTAATATTTTAATAAGGTAAAATTATACATAGTGGATATAACATACATAGTTAAAATACAGACATATATATTTATATATATATATATATATATATATATATATAATATATATATAATATATTATATATATATATATATATATATAAGAAAAAAAATATATCAATAATATATATTATATATATATATATATATATATATA